>APFE030341106.1:67757-157757 GCA_000404065.3 Pinus taeda
AGGTCCGTGGTATTTAGTCCTTGGTATTTGAACCTATGGTTTTGGGCCATGGTATCTCGTCATAAGTGTTGATCCCAAGTATTGGGTCCATGGTATTGAATTGTTATGGTTTTTGGACCGCGGTATTGTGAAAGAAATAAGGTTATAAAAGAGGAAGGAGATCATTTGGCAAGGTACTATATGAATTATTGAATATCTGATAAAGTACTAGATCTGGAATACTGTGATTGGGTTATGGTGCAGATCTGGATCTAAATGAAGAAGGAACCTAAGTGCAAGGAGAAGGATAAGTTCTATTGATGGGTCAAAATCTCAAGGCTTGAATGATAGTATCTTTGTATGATTTTGAGCTATTCTATGGGGCACACACTTGATCTATAAATCTGATAATCTGGGTTAACTAATGTCTGAATGATTGAAAGAGTGAATTATCCTTTATAGATCTGTACGTAGGTTCAGTGAAGGTAAGGCGCGTATACACGCAGTTTCTGCAAGTGAAAGGTACGTATACGCTGGTTGGTCTCGACGCAGAAGCATATACACACAGTTTTTGCAAGTGAAAGAAGCGTATACGCAGGTTGGTTTCAACGAAGAGGCGTATACACGCAGGTTTATGAATACTGAAGTAGCATACATATTTTGAATTTTTTTTTAGCTGCTTCTGTTGTTTAGCTACAGTGTTCTGGGTTCATAATTGGTGTGTGATTACTATTACTGTGTTCTAGGTACAACAGTAGGAGAAGTGTTTATTTGATTCAGTACTAATGGAGGAAAAAGAGATTGTTTGATGATTGGATCCAGTCTGAAAATTTATGAAACCTGGTCCCTGGAAGAAAATAGAGGGTTGTAGCTCTCTGCAGGTTGCAGCTTGCGTACTGGTAAAGGACTTCACCAGTACATAATCATTGTAAAAGAAGTTTCTAATTGGAAAGATAGAGACATATTGCAGCAGGTGGTTTTCACCCACATTGGGTTTCCACCTTATATCTTGTGTTCTTGTGTGTGATTGTCTTCTGCTCTATTTTACTGTTCTTGGTTACTGTTTATATGATTCTAATGTACAGATTAATGTTCAACATCTGTAGAATATATTAAAGTATAATTCTTCATGGTATACGCGGGTTTCCTTATCTGTAGTTGCGTATATACGCGATTTTCTCTAACTGAAGTAGCGTATATGTTCTGGGTTTGAAAAGAAATTAATTGACCAGATAATACTCATTCACCCGCCCTCTCAGTATTATTTCCAACAATTGGTATCAGAGTAGGTCCTTCAAAAGAAACTTGATCACTTGAAGGAAGATCTATCATCATGAGAAACTACGAGAGAGAAGCATTGATCAGGCCACCAATTTTTGATGGGACCAACTTCGTCTATTGGAGGTAAGAGTCACAGCCTATCTTCAATCTCTTGGTACAGAAGTCTGGGATATCATAGATACAGGGTACACTTTTCCTTCAGCAACTCCTACAGATTCGGCTGAAAAGAAGCAGTTTGAAACAAATGCAAAGGCTGACAATACTCTATTAGGATGTCTATCGCAATCTGAATTCATCAAGGTGATGCAGTATAAAACCACAAAAGAAATATGGGACAAGATCATTCTGAGTTATGAAGGAGATGAAAAGGTAAAACGAGAAAAACTTCAAACCCTCAGAATTCAATATGAAAATCTCAGAATGTATAATGACGAAAGTGTGGCTAACTATTTCATACGCATAGATGAGATTGTTAATTGTATGAAAAACTTTGGTGAAGAAATAAAAGAGGCTATTGTGGTTGAAAAGGTTCTAAGATCTTTGTCCTCTAAGTTTGAATCAAAAGTTTCTGCTGTTATCACTTAGAACTAAAGGTTTGATGCATACAGTTACATGCCCTAGTCTGATGACAAAGGTCTATGTTTAAGCTGTTTTCATTTTTATTTATCTCACTTAGGAATCAGAGTTTTAAAGGTTTTTAAGCTTAAATCAAACTCTGCTCCTATTGGCTTTCCTCCACTCATCATTATTCCATAGTCATGTCATGTCTATGCCAAGTCACCTTGTCTTTTAGTGATTCCGCAGTGCAGTCTTATTTGCCCATTTCGCAGCACAATCATAGTCTAGCAGTTTCGCAGCGCGTAATGATTAAGCAGTTTCGCAGCGCATCATTAAAAAATATAACTAACAGCGCTGCGAAATAATGGATTCATGCATTCCGCAGTGAATCTTTCCTGAAATGTCAAGTCCATAGGTGAGTCAGCATGTCCGTTCACTCATGTCAGTTTGAGTACCTCTTGAAATCATGCCTGAACGTTCATTTGCCGCTACTCCACCAATAGATTTTTGATATGCACGGAAATCTCATTCCCAAGAGATTTTACCATGCATAATCCTAATAATAGCCGTGAGTGTTGCATGAGTGACCAGTCATGTTTCGATTTGAATTTCAAGCGAGGCTGTTCAAGCGAGCCTGATTACAAGCGAGGCTGAATAAAAAGAGGAGTTGTATTGTTGTATCACCATCTCGACCAGAGCTGTTAGAATTTGGCTGTGAAGATTTCAAAGTAGGAATTTGGCTGTGAAGATTTCAAAGTGAAGATGGAGAGAAAGGAGCACAGGTCCGCCAAATGTCAAAGGAATGAACCTGAAGGCCTGGACATAACCTTAAGAGGTGAAGGCGTTTAAAGATGTCGGGTGCTTTGTGAAAAGCTACAAGGAGGGCATGCACAGGTAACAAAAGAATTTGCGCTTAATTTTACCGGTTTGAATTCTAAGGTTGCCATGTTAGAGATATCGGTCTCTCCAAAAGCCATAGCTGCTGTAACCGAGATACCAAGAGGACAGGAAGAATGGTTCAAGAATTTTAAATTTGATAGGAATCCTTGTAAAGAGTTCCTAAAAGAGGCATATGTAAATGAGGATTACACAAAAGCAGTGCCCAGGTACTATCTCAAGGAACATTATGCCCTTCTTCTTACCTACATTCAGAAGTATTTGACCTGTGAAGGAAGGTACACTAAGGTTTATCCTTATCATTTTAAACTGCTCTTGCATTTTACCGGGAAAGTCTCCATAGACATTCCGTTTTATTTATTCCGCAGCCTAAGTAAAATGTGTGATAAGGTGCAACTCAGGAAAGAGGACTGTGAGACATCTTTATTTCATCATGGTCTGATTAAATTGCTGATTTTAGATAGCCTCCAGAAGATAGGCCGAGACTGGAATTATTTTATTTTCATGGCTGGTTTCCAAAGTAAGAATGGTCTTACTCCTCAACCAGCTAGAGAGTTTACAATAGCTGAGCTTCAAAGGGAGGCAAGAGCCAAAAAGAAAACCAAACCACAGCCACCAAAACCAGTGAAGCCGTTAGTCATTCAAGAATAGCCCCAGCAATCAACAAAAGAGAAAACTCAGGGTAAGAAGACTGTACCTCAAGCAAGTAAACCTGAAGAAGTATCAAGGGTGAGGACAAGAAGCTAGATTAATAAAGAGAAAGGCAAAGCTATAGCTGTCGAGGAGAGCCCTGTGTCTAAGGCAAGCCCTGTGTCTAAGGAAAGTCTAAATGATCTATTACAGGCTATTGAGTTAGAACAGTCTAAACCGATTGAGATTGATTTGACACAGTCACCACAGGTAAAGGTTAAGAAAACCAAAGCCTCAAAAAGGCTTAAGTTTGATGAGCCAGCCCAGGAATTTGTTTTTAAACCAAGAAGACCAATGACTAGAAATTTCCAGCAGGTACAGGAAGCACTGCCCAGGACAGAGGAAACAGGGGAAAGAACATGACCTCAGCAAAAGAACAGCAAAAGTAAAGCAACCATCAAATCTCAAGGAGATTATGTGGCAGCCATGAAAAGCCAAATATAAGCAGCTGAGGAAGAAATTAACCAATTAAAGAAAGTCGCTGAAGACCTGAAGGCAGAGCTAAGCCGGTTACCTAATAAATAAATTCACTGTTCAGGAAAGGGTTTTGTCTCAAACTTTTGTTAATTTTGCTTAATCTTAGTGTTTTGAAGATGTTTTAATCCCTTCTACACATGTGAAGCATCAAAGGGAGTTTTTGGCAACCGATGATTGGATGATATAAGCTCTAGGGTTAAAAAAGAAAATTGTTTTAAATAAAACAGCAGTTTCGTAGCGCGCTACGAAACTACCGTAGATGATGTTTTTTAACGTAGACAGACAGTTGATATTATGAGTGGGAGTTTTTGAAAAAGGGACACCTGTCCATCACCACAGCCTACAGCATATCTTAAACGTGGCCACGTTCCATTCCTTGGGTTATTAAAGGCTCAGAAAGGTGTTGTTCATGTTCGAGCAAATTATGGAAAAAGAGGCCAAGAAGCAGGGGAAATTTCCTAATACCACGGACAGATAGGGATCCAGCGTTTAAAGGCTAATATGGAATATTTAATATCCAGCTCAGCCAAATCTAAAGAGAACCAGGTGTCGAAGAACGAGGAATAGCCATTATGGCACGAAGATAGAGTTAGAGTCATAATTGATTTAGGAATTTTAAAATTCCAGTCAGCATTGTATTTGTATTTAATAGACAGTTAAATAGATGATAGGTGTTATTAGAGATAAGCATCGAGTTATTAAAATTCCCCTAATGCTGGAGGAGGAAACTCGAATTAGTTAGAATAAGGATTATATATAGCTGAGACAACAATGTAATGAGGGTTGGAAAATTGATAGCAGAAGTACTGTTTAAGCTTATGTAAAGACCATTTTTCAGTAATACAAAGCATCTACTTTTCTTCTCAAGATTCATGAAGGATTTGTCATGTTCAGAATATGTGTTTGTTCTTCCCTTAATGTCTTTTTTCAGTTGCATGGATGCATAATCACTCAGAATTCACTGATTGTGCTCTGACTTCCTTTATGCATGTGTGAACTGTGGTTTTATGTAAGGTGTATTATGAACATTTAAATGCTAAGTGCCCTGACTTCTATGCAAAGGTAGTGTCATTGTTTACAGAAGCTTGATTGACTCCATAAGCCCAATGGAAACTTATAAAATGTTTATCCAGCCACTATATTTGTCTATGTTGTTACATCACAAGAGTTAGCCCTCTTATCATTAATCAAAATCATTAATCCTTTTGAGAGAGCCCTCTCAGGCTAAGGAGGCTAAGACTTAGTCAAAAGCTTGGTTTGAAATAGTTACTTAGAGTCATCCTGACCAGCAGCCTATCAGGCTTGATTTTGAGATAACATCTGCAATAGAAGAACAGGACAATATTCATAAAATCACCATGTCGCAGCTAAACGGAATTTTAACCGCTTATGAAATGAGGAAAGGAGGACCATCAGACATGAGAGAAGTTGCATTCAAGGCTTCAGGTAAAGGAGATTACTATGAGTCAAGACATATGTTAGAAGAAGAGGAAGAATCAAATTTTGTCAAGAACGTTCAACGGGGTGTTGGAAGATTCAGAGGTAAGTTACCCTTCAAATGCTTTGCTTGTGGAAGAGTCGGTCACTATGCTGCCAAGTGTCCTCATAAAAATAAGCTTGACAAAGGTAAGGAACCTGTTAGATGGAATAAGAAACACAATGTAAGTAAGAAAAGCTACTACACTCATGAAGATAGTGATGGACTCTCAAATAGTGATGAAGATGAACGAGGTAATAATTATAGACTTTTAATGGCTTTTGAAGATGATGATTTTATGGATGCTATAGATGAAGAAGGTCTTTATGAAGAGATTTATAAACTCAAAATTTGTTTAGAAGAGAAAAATATGATTATTGATACTTTGCAATTTCAATTGGCTAAAAGGGAAAAACATCATGAAAAGTTAGAATGTGAAATTGTGGGACTTAGAAAAGAGATTGAGAAAACAAAAGCTCTTAATCTTAGATTTTTTAAAGGATATGAAACTCTAGATGAGATTATCAATGTGCAACGTTCTCCTCTTATCAAGACAGGTCTGGGATATAATGAAGAAACATCTCAAGCGCAGAAACCATCCACCTCCAAAAGTTATCTTGATGCAGCAAGGAGGAGTGAGCAAAGGCCCAATGGAGATCACCAGGTAAATCAGGGACATTTTTCTTCAAGAATGAACAGAGATCACCAAGTAAATCAGGGGCAATCTGCTTCAAGGATAAATAGAAGCTACAACAGACCACAGGTAAATCATTCTCAATTTGCCTCAAGAATGAAGGTCAATGAAAACTACAATCATTCGGTCTGCAGGGTTGATAATCGTAGGAATTTCTTCAATGGCCAATGTTTCTCTTGTCACAACTTTGGACACAAAGCAGCTCAGTGTGTTGCCTACAAAATTATTATGACTAGACAAACTCAAAAACAGAGGAGTATGACTGGGATCATGAAAAGGACCTACAATAAATTTTTTGCTCTTGAAAATGAAGTAGAATGTTCTATTTGTAATAATTTTGGACATGAAGATTCTGAATGCAGGAGAAAGTTTCGGCAGACAACTCAGAAGGAGCAAGCCTCAAATATCAAAACATGGAGAATGAAAGAACCACAACTAGAAAGATGTGGTATAGCCTTATATGCGGAAGGGCAGGAAAATCAATGGTACATCGACAGTGGATGTTCAAAACATATGACAGGTGATAAAGAAAAAATTCAGTCATATAGTGCCTTGGAGAAGGAGAAGAAGGTCTCATTTGGAAATGACACCCCTGCACTCATAAAAGGTAAAGGTTATGTTCTTTTAAAGAAAAGGTCACAGCAGGAAATGTTATGTATGTTGATGGATTAAAGCATAATCTATTGAGTTTCAGTCAGATGTGTGATCAAGGAACAGAGTTAATATTTCGATCAAATGGATGTAGTGTTCGTGATCTTGATACAGGAGAAACGGTGATCAAAGGCATAAGAACTCCAAATAATTTATACATATTCAAAGAAGGACAACAACAATGCTATCTGAGCAAGAATGATGAACATTGGCTATGGCACCGGAGGTTGGGGCATCTAAGCTTCTCACGGATAAGGAAATCATGCAAATACCTGGCAGTTCGTGGTCTTCCAGACATCAGAATTCCAGACAATACAATATGCAAATCATGTCAGTTTGGTAATCAAACCATAACTAACTTCCCTGAGAAGGAAGGATCAGCTAGTATGCCACTTGAACTTGTCCACACTGATGTATGTGGTCCATCTAGGAAAAGGTCACCTCACGGAGAAGAATAGTTTATATTATTCATTGACGACTATTCAAGGATGGTTTGGATAGGACTCATGAAGCACAAAGATGAAGCCTTCAAAAAATTCAAATCCTTCAAAGCTTTGGTTGAGAACGAATCAGATCACAAAATCAAATGCCTCAGGTCTGATAAAGGAGGATAATTTACCTCGAATGAATTTTTCGATTTTTGTGAAGAACATGGAATAAGAAGAGAATTCTCTACAGCCAGGACTCCTCAGCAAAATGGAGTAGTGGAAAGGATGAACAGAACGGTTCAACAAATGGCTCGTGCTATGCTTGATGAGTCTGGAACTCCCGCAACTTTCTGGGGTGAAGCTGCATTTGCTGCAGTTGTTATTCTCAACAAAACAAACGTCTGGGTGAACAACAGTCAAACCCCTCATGAGCTATGGTATGGTGAGACTCCTTTGGTAAAATATTTCAAAATTTTTGGAAGCAAATGCTATATCAAAAATATTGATGAACATCTTTGCAAGTTTGAACCTAGAGCAGATGAAGGCATTCTCCTTGGTTACTCTCCCCACAGCAAAGCTTACAAGTTTTATAATAAAAGGCTTGAAAAAATTGTTGAAAGCATTGATGTAATGGTTGATGAAGAAGAAAACACTCCTAGGCAGGTAAGATCTGAAGATTTTGAAGATGATGAGGACTATCCATCAAATCAGATTCATGATGAAGAATAAACCTATGAAGAATAAACCCATGAGGAGCCTGAAGAACAAATAAGGATAGAAGAAAAGAATCCTTCCAGGTATGTTCAAAAAAATCATCCAGAATCTCAAATTTTGGGGCAAAAAGAGGCAGGTATACAAACAAGAAGAACAATTGCAGAAGCTTCAAGCTATTTGGCATTACTTTCCTCCACTGAACCACAAAATGTAAGAGAGGCATGCAAAGATGAATGTTGGGTCAAGGCAATGGATGAAGAACTTGAGAAGATTGAAAAGAATAACACTTGGAAGTTGGTTCCTAGACCAAAAGATAATAATGCCGTAGGGACAAAATGGATCTTCAAAAACAAGTTGAATGAAAATGGGGAAGTGATTAGAAACAAGGACAGACTTGTTTGTAAAGGGTATGCTCAAAAAGAAGGAATAGACTTTGAAGAAACTTTTGCTCCCATTGCTAGACTTGAGGCCATCGGAATGTTCCTTGCTCTCTCTAGCTTTCAGAAGTTCAAAGTATTTCAAATGGACGTGAAATCAACCTTTCTGAATGGATACTTAGAAGAAGAAGTGTACATTGAGCAGCCAGATGGATTTATCCTTGGTAATGATCCAAATCTTGTATGCAGACTAAAGAAGCCACTCTATGGTCTCAAACAGGCTCCAAGGGGTTGGTACTATCGTCTGGACAAATACCTTCATCAACAAGGTTTTTCAAAAGGATCAGCAGATAGCAATCTTTATATAAAAATTGAAAATAACAAATTGCTAATACGTGTTGTGTATGTAGATGATATCATCTTTGGCAGCAAAGAAGAAGCTATGAGTCAAAACTTTGCCTTAGTGATGCAGAAGGAATTCGAAATGTCTTTGCTTGGAGAACCGACATATTTTCTTGGTTTAGAAATCCAACAAAATAAAGGCAGTATTTTTTTATCTCAAACCAAGTACCTCAAGCAGATCTTGAAGAAGTATGGCATGGAATATTCGAAACCAGTATGTACTCCTATGGTCACAGGATGCAGCCTCAGTACAAATGATGACTCAGCAGCAGTGAATCAACCAACCTACAGATCCATGATTGGAAGTCTGCTCTATTTAATAGGTACCCGACTAGACATCATGCATGCAGTAGGAATGGTTGGAATATTTCAAGCAAATCCTAAGGAAACTCATCTTCAGGCAGTAAAGAGAATTTTCAAGTATCTTCAAGGAACTCAAAACTATGGCCTATGGTATCCTAGAGATGCAGATCTCACTCTTCATGCCTATACAGATGCAGATTGGGCTGGAAGCGTGGATGACAGAAAAAGCACTAGTGGTGGTGTATTCTTTATGGGTTCTAGATTAGTATCTTGGTTCAGCAAGAAACAGAGCTCTATTGCTTTATCTATAGCTGAAGCAGAATATGTAGCTGTTGCATCCTGCTGCACTCAACTCCTTTGGATGATGCAAACCTTGCAATATTTTCAAATCACTTGTACACCACCTATCTCCATCTTATGTGATAATACAAGTGCAATCAGCATTTCAAAGAACCCAGTCATGCATTCAAAGACCAAGCACATACCTATCAAATATCATTTTCTCCAGGAACAAGTGCTTGAACAAAAGGTCAAGTTGGAGTATGTTCCCTCTAAGGAACAAGTTGCTGATATACTCACCAAACCATTGCCCGGGGAGACATTTGAATACCTCAGACAAAAGCTGGGAGTAGTTGATGCATCATATTTCTGTTGAAACCTGTTTGTTTCCGAGAAAAGAGGTTGTACGTGAGTTGCATGAGGAGGATCTGCGTACATACGCAGTTTTATGCAGGCGCGATCGCGTATATGTTGGTTGAAGGAAATCAGTGGGGACAGACTCTGGTTGAAGAGAGTCTGATATGGGTCTGACAAAGACCATTTGGCACAGGTTCAGGGGGAGTAGATAATCTTCTAACAATGCATTGTTGGCATTCCCTTAGAAGCTCTTGGTTCATGTACACAAGTTGTCTTTGGTTTCAGGTGGATCTGCTGCAGAAGAATAACCGAAGGAGAACATGGTTACTGATCTGCATAACAGATGCTGCTGATATTGTTATTAATGTCTTTCATAGTCTTTTTCTAGATGTTTCGTATCTATGTCATGTATATATCAAGGTCATGTAACGACCTATTTTGGTTTCCCCACTATGCCTGGGATGAATGGTGTAATGGACTTAGTTGTCTAATGTAAATTTCTAGTGTATCCCCACTTGGTTGGGTGATCGATGTATGTATAGAGTCTGTTGGTGATAGGAAGGTCTTTTATGAGGTATAAGTCTTGGTTCTTCTTAGAACATCTTTTTGCAGATCTTGCCTACAAGTCAGGGAGAGCTTGGTCAGCACAGTAGAACAGAGATTTCAGCATGTACTCAGGGGGAGCACAACCCTTTGCCCTTGATGACAAAGGGGGAGAATGACTTTGAGGATCTTGGGGTTGCCATCAAGTCCAAAGGGGGAGATTGTTTGATTATGGCACAGGTTTGGCACTATGGCACAGGTGTTGTCCTTGATGGCAACTCACTCTGGTGACAGATCACAGTTCAGGCACTCAGAAAGAAGAAAAAGGTATATACACAGGTTCACTTTGATGAAGCCGTGTATACACGTGGGTTGGACATTCCCAAGGCACATATGCGTATACATGCACTTTCATGCAAGAAAAAGTGCGTACATGTGGAGAAATTATTTTTGGTCCGTGGTATTTAGTCCTTGCTATTTCAACCTATGGTTTTGGGCCATGGTATCTCGTCATAAGTGTCGATCCCAAGTATTGGGTCCACGGTATTGAATTGTTATGGTTTTTGGACTGTGGTATTGTGAAATACCTAAGGCTATAAAAGAGGAAGGAGATCATTTGGAAAGGTACTATCTGAATTATTGAATATATGATAAAGTACTAGATCTAGAATACTGTGATTGGGTTATGGTGCATATCTGGATCTGAACGAAGAAGGAGCCTGAGCGCAACGAGAAGGATAAGTTCTATTGATGGGTCAAAATATTAAGGCTTGAATGATAGTATCTTTGTATGATTTTCAGCTGTTCTATGGGGCGCACACTTGATCTATAAATCTGATAATCTGGGTTAACTAATGTCTGAATGATTGAAAGAGTGAATTATCCTTTATAGATCTGTACGCAGGTTCAGTGAAGGTAAGGCACGTATACACGCAATTTCTGCAAGTGAAAGGTGCGTATACGCTGGTTGGTCTCGACGCAGAAGCGTATACATGCAGTTTCTGCAAGTGAAAGAAGGGTATACGCAGGTTAGTCTCGATGAAGAGGCGTATACACGCAGGTTTCTGAATAGTGAAGTAGCGTACGTCTTTTGAATTTTGTTTTAGCTGCTTCTTCTATTTAGCTACAGTGTTATGGGTTCATAATTGGTGTGTGATTACTGTTACTGTGTTCTAGGTACAGCAGTCGGAGAAGTGTTTATTTGATTCAGTACTAAAGGGGGAAAAAGAGATTGTTTGATGATTGGATCCAGTCTGAAAATTTATGAAACGTGGTCCCTAGAAGAAAAGAGAGGGTTGTAGCTTTCTGCAGGTTGTAGCTCTCTGCAGGTTGCAGCCTACGTACTGGTAAAGGACTGTACTAGTACAAAATCATTGTAAAAGAAGTTTCTAATTGGAAAGATAGAGACATATTGCAGCAGGTGGTTTTCACCCACATTGGGTTTCCACCTTATATCTTGTGTTCTTGTGTGTGATTGTCTTCTGCTCTATTTTATTCTTCTTGGTTACTGTTTATATGATTATGATGTATAGATTAATGTTCAACATCTGTAGAATATATTAAAGTATAAGTCTACATGGTATACGCGGGTTTCCTTATGTGTAGTTGCGTATATATGCGATTTTCTCGAACTGAAGTAGCGTATATGTTCTGGGTTTG
The DNA here is from genome assembly GCA_000404065.3 of Pinus taeda. Taxonomy (NCBI): domain Eukaryota; kingdom Viridiplantae; phylum Streptophyta; class Pinopsida; order Pinales; family Pinaceae; genus Pinus; species Pinus taeda. The sequence goes on from APFE030341106.1 coordinate 79,524, forward strand.
AAAAGAAATTAATTGACCAGATAATACTGATTCACCCCCCCTCTAGTATTATTTCCAACATCCTCTTCCTCTCCTCCATCTAGAAGGTCATCTAGAGAAGCTTTCCTTGAACTTCCGCAGTCACTTGAATATCAAGGTGTTGAACTTGTGATTGTTTTGAGTATTCAACCTTTATCATCTCATCCACCTCCTTCAGATACTGGGTCACCTTACTGATCTGACTCAGAATCCTCTGATAATCCTATCTAGATTCCCGAGAGTTTGTAGGCTCTTGAAAGCCCACAATGACTCATTTCTAATCCACTAGACCCTTTTGTGATATCTCCTCAGCATCCTTATAGTCCATATGATTAGCCCGATGTTTCTTTGGAGTTGTCTCCTCATTCATCTTTGGCTCGTTGCTAGTAGTTTCCTATGGAGTCAAAAGGAGAAATCCAGTCTCCTCTCCGAGTCAGTTGGAAGTTTCTGCTACTCACACTCCTCATGTGAGTGATGGGTTGGGATACGAGTTCCGTTCGAAAGGTTTCCCTTTTATGGCAAGAGTTTCATCCCTCTCTTATCTTGAGTTTAGTGATCCCATATTGCCACATGGTTATACCTCTCTGGCTCAATTGGTTTCAGGCACTCCTAGTACCTCGTTGTTATATTAGAACCCCATCTATTCTTCTGAAGCTATGCCTACCTTAGGTTCGTTTGTTCAAAACACGACCTCTCGACCGATTGTAAAAACTACAGTCACTTCAGTTTTGGTTCAACCTACTATTCCATCTCAACCTATTTTTTCGTTTCGACCTACTCTATCATTCCAACTGACTGTCTCAATTTAGGTCTTAGTAAGTTCATATACCCCTCTAGTGAGTGGACAAACTATGCCACCACCTTGGGGGGGGCAAGATCCAAATATTCCTCTTATGTTAGGCCAAACCAATGTGAGTGGATCACAAACTCACATGGTTGGAATGAATCAACCATTTTACAACATTATTCCTAACCTTGTTGATACATCTGGGTCAGGTAACGTCCAATACGAACAACCATATATGACTCAGGTTCCATTCCAACCGACTTATGTTCCATATGGTTCGCAAGCCTTGGTTACTCTGCTTTACATTCCTCAAGTTGGACCTTATGTTTAGCCTGGCTAATCCAGTGTGCTTGGTGGATATGGCCATATTAAATTCAGGAACTATCCAAGAATTGTCCAGCTACCTTTGTAGCAACAAGGACAACCTTCACAGTAGCAAGGACAAGCATTGTAACAGCAAGCACAACTGCTACAACCGCAAGGGAAACCTTTGTAATAGTCACAACAACCTTTGCAGCTGTAGACACAGTTTGTTTAGTTGTCCTCCCAACCTTCATCCTTGCAAGGCCAACCTTTGCAACAGCAAGGGCAACCTTTGCAATAGCCACAAGGTCAGCCTTTATAGTAGCAAAGCCAACCTTTGCAGCAGTAGGTCGTATATGCATATCAGCAAGATCAGCCTATTCAAGGCCAAGGTCAACATTTGCAAGGTCAAGGTCAACCCCTGAAGCAGCAAGTTCAAAATCCTTATGTCTAGAGTCAGCAAGTTCAAAATCCTTACATCCAAGTTCAACAGGCTTAACATCATTTTATCCCATATGCCTATCAATGACCTATGGTAGGATAGTATCAAATCTACCTAGGACCGAATCCTCCCTATGGGCAAGCTAACCTCCAATGGGGGCAAAATCAAATTCCATATGGACAAAATCCTCCACTATGGGGGAAAAATCCTTACTAACAAGGATGGGTTCCATAGTTTAGATCTACTCAAAGGCCCCACATGCCTTTTAACACGCAATTGCCTTTCTTGGCCATGTTGGAACTATCAAATGTTTTGAGGCTCACCAATGATCCTATCCTTCATTCACCTTATTGGCCTCTAGTTCCAATGAAGGTTATGCGCGTTTGCCCCAAATTTGAGGGAAAAGCGAAGGAGCATCCATAAGCCCACATGATGACATATCACCTCTCGTGCTTCTCCATTTTGTACGTCGATGATTCCATCCAACTCCAACTTTTTCAAAGAACTCTCATAGGGGTTGCAGCAAAATGGTACATCGAATTCCCTCGAGGTACCTATTATGACTTCAACTCTCTTGCTATGGCTTTCCTCACTCATTTCCAGTTGCCAGTTCGTTATGAAATTGGCACCTATATTCTTAGGTCACTTAAGCAAAACACTATGACCCATATCTCCAATCACATCCACGAATGGAGGCATCAAAGTCGCTTTATCAAGTTGTTGATCAATTGCTGAAAGAATGGTTCACAAAATCATTCGTCAGCCTGATTACTAGGGACATAGCTATGGGGGGATGTGTTACTGAGGAGCAAGCCATCTCTCTTGCCCAATATTTAGACCTAGTCTACTCGCAATCTGGCACATTATACGAGATGTTACCCAATTCTCCAAGACCATCATCTGATCGAACAACATCGAAGTCTCCGGCTACACCATGTATTGATGGAGTGATTGGTTATGTGTCTTAGACTCTCGCAAAATCTTCTTCAAAATAGAAATCGGTCTCGAACATTGGTTCCAATGATCCCTCTCGAAATTCATATGGTCCTGGTAAGATCTCTGAGGTTCATGTTGTCGAGTCTACCACAGAAAAAAAAAACCTCTAAGGGTAAAAATAAGGGAAAAGGTAAGGCAAAAGCTGATGCCCCAAAAAAGGGCCCTCCTAAGTCCTCTAATGGTGATGCTTCTCAAATAAAGCTAAAGTATCCATGCCTCATCTGTGAGGAGGATCATTACACTAAAGATTGTCCCCGACGATCGGAAGTTAGTCGCTTGCTAAAAGGGACCTTGATTGTCTTAAAAGAACCCTTTCCATCCCAGCAGACCCAAATGGTAGACCAACCTTAGTCTTTCGCTTCCACGGGTTCCCAAGTGTTTATGATGAATACGCCTATAAATGTAGCTACTAGATCTAAAGATTATCAAACTCCAATTGCAAGGAAAGAGAATGAAAGTACCCCTTCCTCCTCTATCTTGTCTACCTTCGGTCCTCTCCATATAGAGAAACCTATTCCTGATTCTGCTATCTGACCACCCTCTCGAGGTGTACTATGAAAGTCCTCGTATAATCCGAACACTAGAGCCACCAAAGACTACAATATTGTTGAGGATTTAGCTCAAGTGCCATTAGCTATGTGTTGAACCTCTAAATTACGCTCTCCTTGACAACTTTTCTCACTTTTTTCCCTTGTTTTTCCATGAAAAGACAGATCCCCATCATTGATTAATGATAGATTTTGTCTCAAGGAGGACATTAAATGATTGACATGTTATACTTTTATGTTTTTTCTATTTGAATAAGTTTTTGCAAATTAGCTACGAAACGCAGCCTATTTTGCAACTAATTGTGTCTTCCGTAGCTACTTCCATGGATTGGCAGGTTACAGGTGTCAAACAAAGAAACCAACCACATGGGCATCTCTGGAATCGTCTTGATATGGATCCTATCCTAGTCACCCAACCGAGATAGATAGACAAATCTATCTGAAGACCACAGTCAAAGTTGGAGTCAAAAATATGAAACCTGGAAGCAATAGGACTCTTTGTCTACCCTTTCTTGGTTAATTATTAAATCCAGTAGTTCTATTGAAGCATTAACTCGGATCGACCACCTGTGTTAACAGTTCTGTGCAACCATCTTGTTAGAATTCAAGTCACCTGTAGATCATCAAACATTTACGCAGTCTGGTTGTGATACGTGTAGACCACCTGTAGTTAATTTTCCTCAAAAGACAGTTATGAATATTTTATATTAAATACCAGTTGTATAGAACCAGAATGGGTTTGAAGTTTTTGATGTATTAAGTTTAGATTTATCAGCTCTGTAATTTTGGACTTTTGTTCCTGTTTATAATACAAAGTCATGTGTTGAGTGATGATCATTTGAAGGAGAATTTTGAATTAAGTTAGCAGCTCAACCCAGTCAATTGCATAGGGCCCCTACGCTGAAGGAGGTTTTCCTTTCATTTGTTTTTTTTCTGTTCAGTTTTAATTTCATCATTTTCTTTTAGCAGTGTTTGTAACTTAGGTTGAGTCTTTGTAGTTCGATTTCTTTTAGTTCTAATCAGTAGCATAATGTTAGAATTCAATTGTGCAGTCTTGTTTCTCCAATCCATTTCATAAAGGAAATGACTTTGTTTCAAAATAGAGTAAGATTGAAAGTAATGAGGATGCATTGTTGATTAGTTTACTCACTATTTTTGTTATTTATTTCCTAGTTCAGGTTGTCAATGCACTATAATAGTGAATGTTTTTTATCACCATTTCAAGATGATATCCATCCTAAACTAAATTGTTAAACATTCACTTTACATAAGGGTTGAAACCAATCAGTTACCTTCTGCATGTTTTTATTTAGGTTTTTCTAGATCATGAAGTACAAAAGTTGCTTGTATTCCATCTCAAGGAGGTTATCTTTCAAAATTGAAGGTTAGAGTAACTAGAAGTACTTCAGTTAATTTCATTCCCTGTATTTATTTCAACATGACTTACAACTTTACCTTTTGGTTTTAAGAATTAGATTCATGAATTAGGATTGGATGACAAGATAGGTGATCCAAAATGGATTTTGGATAGACTTCTAAGTCTAAGTGCTCCTCACAGAGGAAAATTAAAGTCTAAGGATGCTCCTGGAAATAGTCCCATTGTGTAGATCTTTTCATTCTGGATCTACTACAAATTGAATGGGCTAAAATGAACCTCAGATGCAGAAGTTATTGCAAAAAGAAGTTTTGCTTTGTCCTTTGAAAAGGAGGCAAAATCTTCTAAAAATTGGCTTAAGGCCTTAATAAAGGGAAATTTCATCAGAAGGGTTGAGTGGAGGACTTAAAGTAGAGGCGGAGGGATCCCCAACTACGACCTCTGACTTATCGCATCGGACATAGACCCACATGCGATATCGAGACCCTGGGCTATCCGATGGAGCGATTGTGATCGGCTAATTGACGATCAGCACACCCAAAACGGAAGGACCCCCGGGCCAATGCAACATGCAATTTCCGATTATCAGCGTCGACAAATTGGTGGTAGTGTATGGCATATGAAAAGACCTAGGGTGTAGCGATATGTGATGCGGTATAGACCGTCCGATTGGGGAGCAGATCAATGGTCTAGATTTAATCAGTGATCGGCAATTGGCGATCCCTAATAATAGGGCCAATGTGATTATGATAGTGATAAGAGATAAAAGGCTAGACTCGATAGGATTATAGATCAGATTCTATAATTTTTGAAGTCCGGGAATTCAGATTTTTCAATGTATTCTCATGTTTTTGGGGTTCTGGCCAATCCACCTATGCGATGCAATATGCAACTAATGGTGGACCAGATAGGGTTTATAGTGGTGATTTAATGGAATTTGAAGTCCATATTTCACGCCCGATAGTGTATTTTCGGAAAATCTCTGTGTATTGGAATTTTTGTCCATTTTTGGTTTTTTGCCTGGAAAAAGGACCCGATCCCTTTGTAACAACTCCTATTCATTGTGCCACGCTGCAAGTGGGCATTCTATAGACAATGATGCATTTGGGAACGTGCAGAGCCACAGAGCCAGATGGCTAGTCGAAGAGATAGAGAGAAGAGAAGTCGCAAAGCCGTAGAGGGATGATTACATGCAGAGAAATGGCTGGGGAAGCCATAGAGCCAGAAAAATGCCTCAAAGGAGTTAGAGATATCAATTGACGGGGTCGCTGAAGATTCTTGTAGCTAATGTGTAGAGAGCTGGGGGTTGCTGAGGGAGAGTTGTTAGCTAAGAGAGAGAAAAAAGCTAGAGAGCATGATTGACTAGTAGCAAAGCTGCTAAAGGTCATTGGAAGGTTGCAAAAGGTCACTTGGAGGTTGAGCGAACCATTGATGCACGCAGAGGCCGAGAGAGAGCTTAGAGAAGCCAGAGCTGAGAGCTAGAGCGAGAGCCAGAAAACCGAGAAATTCAGAGCCAGGGATGAGATGGTGTTCTAAGCCCATTGTGTTCTGTGTAAACCAGTGGAGTTGAGCATTGAGCTTGTAAAAGAACTGCTGCATAATCCCAAAGAGCTTAGTTGAGTTGACTAGAGCTCAAGGAGATGTAGCCCAAGAGTTTTTGGTGAACTCCAAATTAATATTGTTGTTTATTGTTTTATTGCTTCATCTTGTGGTTATGCGTGTGTTTCTTATTTGCTGCTTTACTTACTTTCATATGTATTTTGTACTAGCATAAGCAAGTGAACTTACAAAACATAATGGTTTTAAAACAAATATAAGCATACACCTATGTTGAAGCACATTATTAATTCCACATTGGTTAATCAATAAATCTTGGGAATATTTAAGCTTTGGAAGTGGGAGAGGTTCTTGTAAGCTCACAAGAAGCCTTTAGTGACCCATTTTCAGATTAGGTGGTATCAGAGCTTGAGATTGATTAGCCACACCTTCCAGAAGGTCATATCAAAGCTGATTATACCAAAGCAAGTGGTATCAGATCAGAATTCTTGATTGACAGAGAAAAGTTTGCTTGTCTGAAAGGTGTTTAAATAGTCAGAGGTTGATTGTATGCTTGTTTTCAAACTAACTATTTTTTGAGTTTGTAGAGGTGAAGGGAAATCTATTGTTAGCTCAGTCCAGGAAGGACAAGAAGGAAGAAGGGCTAAAGGAATTCTTCTGTCCCAAAGGACCTCAAGGAAATCCTTGAAGCACAAGAGGTTTGTTGCAAAAGGTTGTTGAATAAGCTCTTTATTAATCTTGTTTGAAGTTCTTTTGTTCATTTTGATAATGACTACTTCTACAAGTGAGTCCTCAAATTCTTCTTTCTTCACAAGAGACTTTGATGAAGACATAAAGGAAGACTTTTCCACCATGATGGATATGGTGAAAGAAATGTATGAGGATGGAAGGAAGAGTAGCATACTTAGAGAGAAGTTGAATTCCTTGGAGGAAGAGAAGCAGATGCTTTCTGATAAATTGCAAGAAATGGAGAGGCAACTTCATATTGCAAATATGAACCTGAAAAGGATGCATGAGTTGGAGTCACAACTCTTTGTTGGCAAAGAAGCCTTGGTTAAGTATCAACGTGAGGAAGAGGTAAATAGTTCTTGTTTGTCTTCATATTCTTCTAATAATGCTTATATTGGTTCGTTTGAAAAACATACCAGAGGCATAGGTTCCAAGCTAATGTCCAAGATGGGTTATGAAGGAAAGGGCTTGGGAAAACATGCACAAGGTATTGTTGAGCCAATAATAGTTGAGGAAAGGCCTAAGTATTTGGGTCTTGGCTATGAACAGTCTCATGGAGAAAGTTCCAAAGCTGTCATGAAGGCCATTGAAACAACTCCAAGAAGGAGTTGCATTCTAGGTCTTCTACCTCAAGATTGTGAAGGTTGTATTCAGGAGAAATGCAATAGCTTGAAACATCATTTGCAGGATGTAGGTGTTCGGAAGCACACACTTGAACCAGAGATTTGTGGAAACTCTAACAACCTTGAAGAGATTGATGGTGCTCGAAAGGGAGCCGCTTCCTCATTTGATTCAACTCCTCATGAAGGCAATAAAGGTGAAAGAGAAAGGTATAAATCTGGTTCTAATCATATTCCTTTTGATTTTTCAAATCATGATAAATTTCCACATAGATATGGGGAAAGAATTGCTTGTTCCTTTTGTGGTTTGGATAACCATAATGTTTCTAGATGTTGGAAGAGGATATCCACATATAGGAAAATTTTGAAGGAAAGGAAGCAAGAAGCCAAGGGTCCATTAGACAAGGCAAATCATCTTGTCAAGGGGATGCACATGCAGTGCACTTACTGCCATAAGCAAGGACATTTTGCTGCAAAATGTTGGACTCTGAGTCCAACAATTCTTCCACAAAAGCTGAAGAAAGTGGAAAGAGAAGATGGCAGAAATGGGAAGGAAGTTTCCATGAATGATGTGTCTCGTGATAATTCACATGTTGATGCTGATGTGTAGACAAAGGTAGTACCTTTGAAGTGGGTTGGTAAGAAATGGTTAGAGTTCTTATCCAATTAAGATTGCATGTCTATTGATGCATCTATTTTCATTTCTTTGTTAATGAGATGCAAGTTGCAGGGTTTTACCAAGAGAGTGAATGGGAAAACAAATTTTACTAGGAGACTCATTTTGTTGCTGCAACATTATATTTCATTTCAGCTTCGAAAGTACAGTGTGCTTAAGTGAAAGTTGAAGTATGAAATGCATGCATGAGAATGATATGCATGAACATAGGGATGTTGATGATTTCCTTGTATTTAAACATGTTTGTGTAATTAACTTGGAGGGTTGACTGCTTTGGCATGCATGTAATATTGACTTGAGAAAAGTTGATTTGGTCTCCAAGATGGAGATAATGATGAAATGTTTCATCTTTTGAAAAAGGGTCCTAATGGTTTTTTTCTACATGCTTGGCTTGAAGGGTCATTTGTTTTAAAGGCATGTTTTGTGGGCTTGGTATCTAGTCCATCATTTGTATGCAGATGTAAGACACAAGATGTGAGATCTATTTCTTTTGTTGAAGCAGGAGGTTTAGGTGATCAAGTTGTGTCTGTATTTTTTTTTTGTTAATAGATGTTGTTGACAGCTTGTCAAACAGGTTCAAATAAGAATTTTTTGAAGCAGATGTAACTTCACATTTGTTTGAGCCACCTAGGATCAATGATCAAGGCAGAGAAGTTCAAACTACCTTCTATGACCATATTAGCAAGAGTACTACAGGAAGGAAAGGAGGAAGACAGTTCTTCCTAGGAAGACCAGCACATCCAAGAAGGAGAGTGGTCAAAGTATTTGATTCAAAGGCACTATGCAAGGCAAGTGTGTGGAGGTTGAAAGAAGAGGGTGTTGTTGTTCTCATTTACTGTTCAGATTAGTATATCAATCTTTTGGAGACCAAAAGTTCTTTTAGTGGGAAGGCATGATTCAAAATGGATTTTGGATAGACTTCTAAGTATAAGTGCTCCTCACAAAGGAAAATGAAAATCCAAGGATGCTCCTAGAAATAGTCCCATTACGTAGATCTTTTCATTCTGGATCTACTGCAACTTGGGTGGGCTAAAACAGACCTCGGATGCAGAATTTATTGCAAAAAGAAGTTTTCTTTTGTCCTTTGAAAAGGAGGCAAAATCTTCTAAAAATGGGCTTAAGGCCTTAATAAAGGGAAATCACATCAGAAGGGTTGAGTGGAGGACTTAAAGTGGAGGCAGAAGGGATCCCCGACTGCGACCTCTGGCTTATCAAATTGGAGATAGTCCTGCATGTGATATCGGGACCTTGGGCTATGCGATGGAGCGATTGCGATCTACTGATTGGTGGATCGGCGATCGACACACCCAAAAGGGAAGAATCCCTGGGCCAATGCGACATGTGATTGCCGATTATTAGCATCGGCAAATCGGCATCAGCGTATGGCATATGAAAAGACCCAAGCTGTACCGATATGCAATGCGAAATGGACCATCCGATCGGGGAGCAGATCAACTGTCCAGATTTAATCGGTGATCAGCGATCGACGATCCTCGATAATAGGGCCAATGCAATTATGATAGTGATAAGCAATAAAAGGCTAGACTCGATGGGATTATAGACCCGATTCTATAATTTTTTAAGTCTGGCAATTCGTATTTTTCAATGTATTCCCGTGTATTTGGGGTTTTGGCTAATCCACCTATGTGGTGCTATATGCGACCGATGGCAAACCCAATAGGGTTTATAGGGGTGATTTAATGGAATTTGAAGTCTGAATTTCATGCCCAATAGTGTATTTTTCAGAAAATCTTTGTGTATTGGAATTTTTGTCCATTTTTGGGTTTTTTCTTGGAAAAAGGCCCCAATCCCTTTGTCATAGCTCCTAATCACTGTGCCACACTGCAAGTGGGCATTTTACAGACAATGATGCATTTGGGAACATGCACAGCCACAAATCCACAAAGCCAGATGGCCAGTCAAAGAGACAGAGAGCAGAGAAGCTATAAAGCCGCAGAGGGATGATTACATGTAGAGAAACATCTGGGGAAGCCACAGAGCCGGAAAAATGCCTCAAAGGAGTTAGAGAACTCAATTGATAGGGTCACTAAAGATTGTTGTAGCTAACGTGTAGAGCGATGGAGGACGTTGAGGGGGAGTTGTTAGCTGAGAGACAACGAAAAGCTAGAGAGCACAATTGACTGGAAAGAAAGCTGCTAAAGGTCGTTGGAAGGTTGTAAAAGGTTGCTTGGAGGTCAAGCGAACCATTGATGAACGCAGAGGTTGAGAGGGAGAACTCAGAGAAGCCAGAGCCGAGAGCCGAGAACCAGAGCCAGAGCTAGAGCCAAATCCAGAAAACTGAGAGCTTCAGAGACAGGGATGAGATGGTGTTCTAAGCCCATTTTGTTCTTTGTAAACCAGTGGAGTTGAGCGTGGAGCTTGTAAAAGAACTGTTGCCATAATCCCAGATAGCCTAGTCGAGTTGACTAGAGCTCAAGGAGACGTAACCCAAGAGTTTTGGGTGAACTCCAAATTAATATTGTTGTTATGTGTGTTGTTTTATTGTTGCATCTTGCTGTTATGTGTGTGTTGCTTATTTTCTACTTTACTTACTACCATATGTATTTTATACCAGCATAAACAAGTGAAATTACAACACATAATGGTTTAAAACAAATATAATAATACACCTATGTTCAAGCACATTATTAATTCCGCATTGGTTAATCAATAAATCTTGGGAATATTTAAGCTTTGGAAGTGGGAGAGGTTCTTGTAAGCTCACAAGAAGCCTTTAGTGACCCATTGTTATATCAATAGGACAGATGCTTTGTTTTTCCTTCTTTTAACTTAGATTTTGACTAGTTTTAAGCTCTTGGTTCACCTTTAGGAAGTTTAAATTTAGTTTCTCATAGTTCAAATTGTACATCATTAGGAATCAAAGAACAAAAACCCGCAAAACAATATAAAATAAAAAATAAAAAATAATGAAGTAATAAGGGTTAACTAAGCACATACAGTGCACTACACTTCAACAGCTTACGAACCTTGGTTTATAATTTATGTAAAGCAATTTAAGACACTAAATTGACTAAAAATTTTGGCGTTGTTGGTGGGGATTGAACACACAGCTGCAACTGATGACCATTCACAAGAAGAGGTATTTTTCTTCCATCTATTGTCCTTAGCTTTACTGCTCCGTTATGAAATACTTCTTCAAACTCATGTGGCCCAAGCCAATGAGTTTGAAACTTCCCTTGAAAATCTTTGAACTTTGAATCGAACAATAGTGCCCAATATCCTCCTTGAAACTTATTCTCATTAATATATTTATCATGCCATTTAGCCCTCTGATGTTGGACTATACTGGTTCTTTGAATTGCATCTTACCTAATTTCATCAAGTTCATTGAGTTGGTCCAATCTATGTTTACGTGCCTTTGATAAATCCAGTCCCAATTGGACTTCCATATTGAAGGTTTTGATTTGAAACTCTATAGGGAACAAGACTTATTTCCCATAAACAAGTTCATAGGGTGTATGTCTCATTGTGTTCCTCCATGTAGTTTTATAGGACCATAAGGCTTCAGGAAGCCTTTCTACCCAATATCATCTATGTAGATGCACAATCTTAGTGAGAATTCCTTAAATCACCTTATTTGTAGATTCAACTTGACCATTTTCTTGTGGATGACAGGGAGTATATTTCTATGTTTGATCTTATAATCTTCCACAAGACCCTTCACCATTTTAGATGTAAATTGAGATCCCTGATCTATCACAATTTCTCTTGGAACAACAAAACGAGTGAAGGTGTCCTCAAAAAGAAAATTAACTACAGATTTTTCGTTAGCAAAAGGTAATGCTTTGGCCTCTACCCATTTTGTGAAATAATCAGTGCATACCAATATATACTTCTTTTGCTTAGATGGAGGATTAATTGTTCCAACAAAATCCAAGGCCCGTTTTTTAAAAGGTTCAATGAGTACCTAAAATTGTAGTGGTATTTCATTTGAAGGAGCATGTTTCCCTACCCTCTGGTAGTTGTCACACCTCCTGACATATTCTTTGGCATATTTGAAGATGGATGGCCAAAATCCAAAAGAAAGGATTTTATAGGTTGTCCTTTGTCAGCAAAGTGTCCACCACACGACTCATCATGACATGCCTTAAGAATCTCAGGCATTTCATCTTCCCTAACACATCTTCTAATCATAAGATCTGGGCCTTTTTTATACAATTCATTAGTAATCCATGAGTATCTTCCACTTATCTAAATGATTTTTCTTTTTTCTCTAGGAAACAAATGTGAAGGCAATTCCCTTGTGACTAAGTAATTAGCAATATCTGCAAACCAAGGAGTTTGAGTAGTCACTATAAAGAGGAGCAAGAGAAGAAAGTTAGATGTACTAGCAGAGGTGTCTAAGAAGATGCAATAAGAAATAGGAGTTCACATATTTGGAAAAATTGCATGGGGACATGCAATGATTTTGCAGTGGGGTATGTTGAACCTTAGAATTACCCTACCCTTGACAAATTTTCTCACTTCTTTCCCTTATTTTTCCATAAAAGGACAGATCCCCATCACTAATAAATGATTTATTTTGTCTCAAGGAGGACATTAAATGATTGAGATGTTATACTATTATGTTTTTTCTATATGAATAAGTTTTTGCAAATTAGCTATGAAACACAGCCTATTCTGCAGCGAACTGTGTGTTCTGTAGCTACTTCCGTGGTTTGGCAGGTTACAGGTGTCAAACGAAGAAACCGGCCACATGGGCATCTCTGGAATCATCTCAACATGGATCCTATCCTAGTCACCCCACCTAGATTGATAAAAAAAGCTATCTTAAGACCACAGCCAAAGGTGGAGTCAAACATATGAAACCCAGAAGCAATAGGACTCTTTGTCTACCCGTTCATGGTTAATTAATAAATCCAATAGTTTTGTTGAAGCATTTACTCGGATCAACCACCTGTGTTAATGGTTCTGTGCAACCATATCGTTTGAATTCAAGTCACCTATATCTGATCAAACATTTACGTAGTCCAGTTGTGATACGTGTAGAGAACCTGTAGCTAATTTTCCTCAAAAGATAGTTATGAATATTTTCTTTTAAATACCAATTGTACAAAACCAGAAGGGGTTCAAAGTTTTTTATGTATCAAGTTTAGATTTATCAGCTCTGTAATTTTAGACTTTTGTTTCTGTTTATAATACAAAGTCGTGCGTTGACTGACGATCATTTGAAGGAGCACTTTGAAATAAGTTAGCAGCTCAACTCAGTGAGTTGCAGAGGGACCTTGCATTGAAGGAGGTTTTCCTTTCATTTGTTTTTTTCTGTTCAGTTTTAATTTCATCATTTTATTTTAGCAGTGTTTGTAACTTAGGCTGATAACTTGTAGTTTGATATCTTTTAGTTCTAATTGTTGGCATTATGATACATGTGTTTTCCTTGATGGCAACTCACTGAGATGAAATATCACAGTACAACAGGTTAACAACAAAGAATTACATATCAGACTACAAAGAATGAAGAAAGAGAGGTATATGTAGGTTCACCTTGACCAAGATGCGTATACATGCAGATTCATTGAACACAAGTCGCGTATACATTCACATGTACTTTCATAGAAGGAAAAGCGCGTGTATCTTGGAAAACTAAGTTTTTGGTCCAAGGTATTTTGATCCATGGTATTGGTCCAAGGTATTTGGTCCTAGGTATTGACCCTAGGTATTTGGTCTAAGGTATTAGTCCTAAGTGGTTTTGGTTCATGGTATTGAGAAAGGCCTAAAAATATATAAGGAGGAGAAGATCATTAGGCCAATTGTAAAAGTATTGAATATTTGATGAAGTGTGAGATCCAGTATGCAGGTTATTGGCTTACGGTGTTGTGCTTGATCTGAACCAAGGATGAACCTTAGCGGTTGATGAAGGATAAGATCTAATGATGGATCAGGATCTTAAGGCTTGAAATGAATTATCATTATTTGGTTTGATCATGTATAGTCTAGATCTGAATATTGACACGTGTTGTTCTGTAAATATTATGATCTCGGTATAACTAAAGTCTGGAATAGCTGTAGAATTATGATTAATATTTGAATATGTGTACACTGGTTGGCATTGATAAAATCACGTATACATGTAGGTTCGAAACATGGAAGTAGTGTATACCTCATAAAGTATTTTTCAGTTGTTTCTGTTTGTTGTTGCAAAGTTCTAGGTTTTGGTTTGGGTTCTGGTTACTATATTCTGGTGACAGTATTCAGAATGATCAGACTAATTGTGAATTAACAATGGGTTGTCAAAATGATTGATTGATCCAGTAGTGGTTGAGTTTCAATGATCGGTTGATGCAGAGTATTTGATGATTGAATTATGATGTTGTTGATGGATCCACTCTGAAAATTTATAAATGTGGTCCTTGAAGGAAGAAATAAGGTTGTAGCCTTCTGTAGGTCACCACCTACGTACTAGTAAACATATCAACTAGTACAAGAGTTAGGGGGTTGTAGCTCCCTTCCAATAAACGCTGGAGAATGAGAGAAGGTTGTAACCTTCTGCAGGTAGAAGCCTGTGTACTGGTATAAGTCCACACCAGTACAAGATTGTAAACAGATTTTGTTATTATTAAAAGAAGACAGAGACGACAGTAGCAGGTGGTTTTTACCCACATTAGGTTTCCACCTTATATCTTGGTGTTCATGTGTGTTTCTTATGTGTGATGCTTTATTCTGCTTTTGCTGCACTGTCTAATAAATCTCTGATATATTGGTTAAAGTTCGACGCATGATAAATTGGGTAAATCAAAAGTTCCCGCATATATGATGGCTGCTTTAAGTACAGTCACATGTACACGCTGGTTCACTTAGCTGAAGTAGTGTATACAAATCTGTTTGGGAAATAAAATTATTAACTTGATAATATTGATTCACCCCCCCTATCAGTACTATTTCCAACAATTAGTATTAGAGCGGGTCCTTCAGAAGAAGTTTGATTTCTTTAAGGGAGATCCATCATCATGAGTAATAAAGAAAGCGTGGGATCCATCACACTGCCAACATTTGATGGGAGAAACTTTGTTTATTGGAAGATAAGAACCACAACCTATTTACTATCACTTGGAACGAATGTTTGGGAAATCGTGGAAGGAGGATATACATTTCCATCAACAATTCCTACAGATAAGGCAGGTAAAAACAAATATGAAACCAATGCCAAGGCTGTTAATACATTATTGGGAAGTCTGTCACAATCAGATTTTGTCAAAGTTATGCAGCTCAAATCAACCAAAAAATATGGGACAAAATCATTCTGATCTACGAAGGAGACTCTCAGGTAAAATGTGCTAAACTTCAAACTCTCATAATTCAATATGAAACTCTTAAGGCATAATGATGAAAGTATAGCTAGTTACCTCTTGCATATAGATGAGTTTGTCAATTGTATGAAGAATCTGGGTGAAGATATAAAGGAAGTTACCTTAGTTGAGAAATTTTTAAGATCCTTGTCTGCTAAATTTGAATCAAAAGTGTCTGCCATAGAAGAAAAACAGGATCTGCAGACTATCACTATGACATAGCTTCACGGAATCTTAACTGCCTTTGAGATGAGAAAAGGAGGTCCATCAGATATGAGAGAAGCCACATTTAAAGCTTCAGAAAAAGGAAAGGTAGAACTCAATGAATCATGACATATTTAAGAAGAAGAAGATAAAGTAAACTTTGTCAAGAAACTTCAACAGGGTTCTAGAAGATTTAGAGGTAAACTACCCTTAATGTTTTTCCTGTGGTAGAGTTGGTCATTATGCTACCAAATGTCCTCATAAAGATAAATCTGATAAAGGGAAGGAATAGAAAAAATGGAATAGAAAAAAAGTTGTAAGTAAAAAGAGTTACTATACTCATGAAGATAACGATGGTCTATCAAATAGTGATGAAGATGAAAATAGTAATGACTATAGACTTCTAATGGCTTATGACGGTGATAATTTTTGGGGTGGTTTAGAAGAAGATGACCTTCATGAAGAAATCGCTAAACTTAAAATTTGTTTAGAAGAAAAAAATATGATTATAGATACCTTGACATACCAACTTGCTGAAAAAGAAAAACACAATGAAAAACTAGAATGTGCAATTGTGGGTCTAAGAAAGGATCTTTAGAAAATGAAATCTCTCAATATTAGATTTGCTAAAGGATCAGAAACCTTAAATGAAATTATCAAAGTGTAGCATTCTCCTCTGATAAATATAGGTCTTGGATATACTGAAGAAGCATCTCAACCATAGAAGCCATCAACCTACACTTAAATCTATCTTAATGCAGTAAAGAACAATGAACAGTATGACAATCGTCAGCAAAGGCATAAAGCAAATCACCAGGTAAATTAGACTCAATTTTCTTCAAGGATGAACATAAGCCACAACCAACCTTAGGTAAACCATACTCAATTTTCTCCAAAGATGAATAGAAACTACAATCACGAGGTCAATAGATTCGATAATTGCAGGAACTTCTTTAATGGTCAATGTTTCTCATGTCATAATTTTGGACACAAAGCTACTCAATGTGTTTCTTACAAAACCATTATGACTAGAGAACCACAAAATCAAAGGAATGTGACAGGAATCAAGAAAAGTTCCTATAATAACTTTTCTCTTCTTGAAAATGGTATAGAATGCTCAATCTGTAACAACTTTGGCCATGAATAATCTGAATGCATGAGAAAATTTTGGAAAACATCTCAAAAGGAGCAAACTCCATTAAATCCCAAGATATGTATAAGGAAAGAACCTCAAATAGAAAGATGTGTTATAGCCTTGTATGCATAAGGACAAGAAAATCAGTGGTACATCGACAGTGGATGCTCAAAACACATGATAGGTGACAAAGAAAAACTTCACTAATATAATGCCTTAGAAAAGGAAAAGAATGTCTCATTTGGAAATGACACTCATGTTGTCATAAAAGGTAAAGGATTTGTTTTATTTAAAGAAAAGGTTAAAGTTGGGAATGTTATGTATGTATATGGTATAAAGCATAACTTGTTGAGTGTCAGTCAAATGTGTGATCAAGGAAATGAAGTGGTGTTTCGATCAGACACATGTGTTGTTCGTGAGCTTAATACAGGAGAAACTGAGATCAAAGGTACAAGAACTCCAAACAACTTATACATAATCAAGGGAGGACAACAACAGTGCTATCTAAGCAAAAATGATGAAAAATGGTTGTGGCATAGAAGATTGGGACATCTAAGCTTTTCTCAAATAAGAAAAGCATGCAGATTCCAGGTTGTTCGTGATCTTCCAGATATTAGTATCCCTAAAAATACAATATGAAAACCATGTCAATTTGGTAAGCAAACCAAAGATCACTTCATTGAAGAGGAAGGGTCAGCTAGTAAGCCTCTTGAACTTTTCCATACTGATTTATGTGGACCATCAAGGAAAAAGTCAACTCGTGGAGAAGAATACTTTATTTTGTTCATTGATGATTTTTCAAGAATATGTTGGATAGGTCTTCTAAAGCATAAAGATGAAGCATTTGAAAATCTCAAAGCCTTCAAATCTCTGGTTGAAAATGAATCAGATCGTAAAATTAATTGCCTCAAATCTGATCAAGGAGGGGAATTTACCTCAGATGAATTCTTTGACTTTTGTGGACAACATGGAATACAAAGGCAGTCCTCCATTGCAAGGACTCCCCAGCAAAATCGAGTGGTAGAAATAATGAACATAACTGTTCAACAAATGGCTCGAGCTATGCTAGATGAATCTGGAATACTTGCAACCTTTTGGGGTGAAGCTCCATTCGCCATCGTAACTATTCTCAACCAATCAAATGTTCGGGTAAACAACGCTCAAACTCCACATGAACTTTGGTATGGTAAGACTCCTACTGTAAAATACTTTAAAGTTTTTGGAAACAAATGTTATATCAAAAGGACTGATGAAAAACTTGGTAAGTTTGAGCCCAAAGCAGATGGAGGTATTCTTCTTGGTTAGTCTTATCGAAGTAAAGGATATAAATGTTATAACAAAAGACTTGGGAAAATTTTTGAAAGTATTGATGTTCTAGTTGATGAAGCATGCAAAAATCCAAAATAGATAAAAATCGAAGATTATGACAATGAAGAAGATGGGGATTATTTTCCCACATCAAATCACAATGATTCTGAAGAAGAAACCAATGAAGCATCACAAGAAGAGATAGCACTAGAAGAAAAGACTTCGTCCAGGTATGTTCAGAAAAATCATCCAGAAACTCAAATTTTAGGGGAAAAAGAGGCAGGTGTACAAACAAGAAGAAATATTATAGAAACCTCAAGCTATCTAGCATTACTATGCTCCACCGAACCTCAAAATGTAAATGAAGCATGCAAAGATGAATGTTGGGTCAAGGCCATGAATGAAGAACTTGAGCAATTGAAAAAGAATAATACTTGGGATAGTTCCTAGACCTCATGATAAAAATATCATAGGAACTAAATGGATATTCAAAAACAAGTTGAATGAAAATGGAGAAGCTATTAGAAACAAGGCCAAACTTGTTTTTAAAGGATATGCTCAACAAGAAGGTATAGCTTTTGAAGAAACTTTTGCACCTGTTGTTAGACATGAAGCCATAAGGATGTTTCTTGCTCTTTCTAGCTTTTAGAAATTCAAAGTAAACCAAATGGATGTAAAATCTGCCTTCCTTAATGGAGAATTAGAAGAAGAAGTCTATATTGAACAACCAGAAGGATTAAATCTTGGAAATGATGCAAAACTTGTATGCAAACTCAGAAAGGCTCTCTATGGTCTAAAACAGGCTCCAAGGGCCTAGTATTACTGCCTTGACAAATATCTCCACCAACAAGGTTTTTCAAAAGGGTTAGCAGATAGCAATCTATATACAAATATTGTCAATGATAAATTTCTAATAATTGTTGTTTATGTTGATGATATCATTTTTGGTAGAAATTGAGAATCCATGAGTAAGAATTTTGCTTCAGTAATGCACCCAGAATTTGAAATGTCCTTGCTTGGTGAGCTTACCTTTTTTCTTGGTCTACAAGTTTAACAAAATAAAGATGGTATTTTTCTTTCACAAAACAAATATCTCAAACAGATCTTGAAAAAGTAGGGCATGGAAGATCCTAAACCTGTATGTACCCCAATGGTAACAAGATGTAGTCTTAGCTCAAATGATGAATCAGTAGTAGTACATCAACCAACTTACAGATCCATGATTGGTTGTCTGCTTTATCTAACTGGTACCGGACCTGACATCATGCATGCAGTAGGAATAGTTGGAAGATTCCAAGCAAATCCAAAGGAATCACACCTTCAAGTAGTCAAAAGGATTTTCAAATATCTTCAAGAAACACAGAACTTTAGTTTATGGTATCCTAGAGATACAGATCTTACTCTTCATGCATATACAAATGCAAATTGGTTAGGAAGTGTTGATGACAGAAAAAGCACTAGTGGTGCTGCATTCTTTATGGGTTCCAGTTTAGTGTCTTGGTTTAGTAAGAAACAAAGTTCAATTGCATTATCTACACCTGAAGCAGAATATGTGGTTGCTGCATCTTGCTGCACACAACTACTTTGGATGATGCAAACATTGCAAGACATTCAGATCACATGTACTACACCCATCTCCATTCTATGTGATAATACAAGTGCCATTATTATTTCAAAGAATCTAGTCATGCACTCCAAGACCAAGCACATACCCATAAAATACCATTTTCTACGTGAACAAGTGCTTGAACAAAAGATCAAATTAGTATATGTTCCATCCAAAGAATAGGTTGTTGATATATTGACTAAACCACTGCCCAGAGAGACATTTGAATATATCATACAAAAGCTAGGAGTAGTTGCTGCATCATCCTGCTGTTAAATCAATCTTTTCAGAGAAAGGTGATTATACTTGTGTTTCTTGAAGTGTAGTCATGTACACACGCACATTTCTGTGGTTCAAGGAGTGTATATGTTTTCTAGACAAGAAAAACAGTGGGGCAGGCTCTGATATGGATGCTATGACTGATATTGATGATTAATATGCTCTGTTTATTAATTTTATCTGACTAACAAAGATGCCTTGATCTTTGACCTGTTAGCAATGCATAGGTAGCACTGTTCAGGGAGGGCATTAGTATTTATGTACATCCAGCATTGTTGGCATTATGGTTGCTGAGTCTAGCTATGGCTTCAAATATTCATACCATTTGCTGCTCAAACATGTAAAATTCTAGGGTGTGATATGTCTTCTCATACATTTGAATGGGTCCTCTTGGACAAATGATGTAATTTATATCCCCACTTTACATGGGATGGATGATGTAATATTTCTTTTTTTTCATGTATAAACAATTGGTATATCCCCACTTGGTTGGGTGGATGATTCAAATTTGGTATATGCCCACTTGGTTGGGAGATGGATGTATGTATGAGTCATTGGTGATAGGAAGGTCATCCTCACATAGTTGAGTTATAGAGTCATGTTATTCTCTTAGAAAATCTTTTTGCAAACTTTGCTTGTGCTCGGGGGGAGCATGGACTTAATCATGGGAGCTCAATCAGTACATTTCAACATATCAGAGAATCCATCATGTACTCAGGGGGAGCATGACCAACATAGTGTATGTCAAATGGGGAGAGTGACTTGGTGTCGTTATTGCCATCAAGTCCAGAGGGGGAGATTGTTGGAATTATGATACAGGTGTTGTCCTTGATGGAAACTCACTCAAATGAAATATCATGATATAATAGGTTAACAGCAAAGAATTATAGATCATGCTACAAAGAATGAAGAAAGAGAGGTATACGCAGGTTCACCTTGACCAAGTTGCATATACACGCAGGTTCACTGAACACAAGTAGCATATATGTACACACGCACTTTCACAGAAGGAAAAGCATGTATATCTTGGAAAACTAAGTTTTTAGTCCGAGGTATTTGGTCCAATGTATTTTGATCCATGGTATTGGTCCAAGGTATTTGGTTTGAGGTATTGACCCTAGGTATTTGGTCCAAGGTATTGGTCCTAAGTGGTATTGGTCCATGGTATTGAGAAAGGCCTAAAATTATATAAGGAGGAGAAGATCATTAGGCCAATTGTGCAAGTATCGAATATCTGATGAAGTGTGAGATCTAGTATGCAGGTTATTAGCTTATGGTGTTGTGCTTGATCTGAACCAAGGGTGAACCTTAGCAGTTGATGAAGGATAAGCTCTAATGATGGATCGAGATCTTAAGGTTTGAAATAAATTATCGTTATTTGGTTTGATCATGTCTAATATAGATCTGAATACTAACGCATGTTTTTTTCTGTAAATATTATGATATGGGTATAACTGAAGTCCAGAATAGCTGCAAAATTATGAATTAATATTTGCAAATGTGCACACTGGTTGGCTTTGATAAAAGCACGTATACACACAGGTTCGACACATGGAAGTAACATATACCTCATAAATGATGTTTCAGTTGTTTCTGTTTGCTTCCGCAGAGTTCTGGGTTTTGGTTACTGTATTCTGGTGATTGTATTCTGAATGATCAGATTAATTATGAGTTAATGATGGGTTGTCAAAATGATTGATTGATTCAGTTGTGGTTGAGGTGATGCAGATGTATTTGATGATTGAATTATGATGTTGTTGATGGATCCAGTCTGAAAATTTATGAAACGTGTTCCTTGAAGGAAGAAAATAGGTCGTAGCCTTCTGTAGGTCGCCACCTACATACTAGTAAAAATATCAACTAGTATAAGAGTTAGGGGGTTGTAGTTCCCTTCCAATAGAAGCTGGAGAATGAGACAAGGTTGTAACCTTCTACAGGTAGAAGCCTATGTACTGGTATAAGTCTGAACCAGTACAATATTGTAAACAATTTTTCTTATTATTAAAACAAGATAAAGACAACAGCAACAGGTGGTTTTTACCCACATTGGGTTTCCACCTTATATCTTGGTGTTCATGTGTGTTGCTTATGTGTGATGCTTAATTTTTCTTTTATTGCACTGTTTAACAAATCTCTGATATACTAGTTAAAGATCAATGCATGATAAATTTGGAAAATCAAAATTTCTCTGCATATACATTGATTGCTTTAAGTACAGTCGCGTGTACACGCTAGTTCACTTAGCTGAAGTAGCATATACAAATTTGTTTGGGAAATAAAATTATTAACCTAATAATACTAATTAACCCCCCCTCTCAGTGTTATTTCCAACACTAATTAATAGCATAATGTTAGAATTCAATTGCGCAGTCTTGTTTCTCCAATACATTTCATAAAGGAAACGACTTTGTTTCTAAACAGAGTAAGATTGAAATAATGAGGATGCATTGTTGATTAGTTTACTCACTATTTTTGTTATTTATTTCCTAGTTCAGGTTGTCAATGCACTGTATTAGTGAATGTTTTTTATCACCATTTCAACCTGATATCCATCCTAAACTAAATGGTTAAACATTCACTTTACATAAGGGCTAAAACCAATCATTTACCTTCTGCATGTTTCTATTTAGTTTTTTCTAGATCATAAAGTAAAAAAGTTTCTTGTATTCCATCTCAAGGAGGTTATCTTTCAAAATTCAAGGTTAGAGTAACTAGAAGTACTTCAGTTAATTTCATTCCCTGTATTTATTTCAACATGACTTGCAACTTTACCTTTTGGTTTTAAGAATTAGATTCATGAGTTAGGATTAGATGACAAGATAGGGCAGATGCTCTGTTTTTCCTTCTTTTAACTTAGATTTTGACTAGTTTTAAGCTCTTGGTTCACCTTCAGGAAGTTTAGATTCAATTTCTCATAGTTCAAATTTTACATCATTAGGAATCAAAGAACAAAAACCCCCAAAACAATACAAAATACAAAACAACGAAGTAAGAAGGGTTAACTAAGCACATAAAGTGCACTACACTTCATCAGCTTACGAACCTGAGTTGATAATTTATGCAAAGAAATTTAGGACACTAAATTGACTAAACACTATGTACGCTCTCGAGGTCCTTCAAAGTTGTCCCTCTCAGTGGAAAGCATTACTGTCGGCCATTGGAGGTGTTGATCCATATGGTTCCAAACTCATTTACTTTTATCTGGAAAACCATGTTCCATGCTTACCCCATTAGATTTCCTTTCTCATTCAGGTGATAATTAATGAAAAGATGATTCACAAGACTGTTTTTGATGAAGGTACTTCCACCTGCATCATGTTTGTGTCTTGTTGGAAGGTAATTGGTTCTCCTACCCTGAACCAATCACCTAATACATTGGAAGCCTTTGATGGATAAGATTCTCAACCATTTGGTGTCCTTCCTAATCTTGCCATTGCCTTATAAGGTAAGACAATTAATATCTTAACTATAATCTTCTACTCAGGCAGAGTTGGACCCATGCTATGGATTGTGTGGCCTCCTCTCTTTTATACATGCTCCATTTCCCTCATCAAGGGAAAATCGTCACGGTCGATCAATTGTATTTCTTTGCCTCTTCTTCCTCGGATGGCAATGTTCCTTAAGTGAAGCATGTTGATGCTCCATATGAGAGTGTGGGGGCTAAAATTTTCAAAGATCCCACCTTAATGGGCATTTTTCCTCTCCCACCTCTGAACGTTCCCTCAGTCAACATGATCTTGGTTAAGTCTGATCCTTGGGTCATTTACCCTCCTGACCATGTTGATTCATGGGGTGATGTCATGTTGTTAAGCCCCTCTGAGATTGATTATGTGGAGATTGTTTCAGCATTGGCCTCAGTATCTGTTGATCACATTACTTTGGGTACGTCTCTTGATGGGTATTCTAAATATCCTTATCTTGGTTCTTCATATTCTTTCGATCCCTTAATCAAGACGTTTCCTACTAATGAAAGTATCATGGAAATTATGTCTCTTGAGGAAGCACCTTGGAATGATATTCATCGTCGTTCCTCATTCTTACCTGGCCCAAAATTCATGTTTACCTTTCTTGAGGAGTTCTCTTCTCATTTCCCAACCCAAACACTTCAGATGCCTATCATGACCCATGAAGTCTGATCAGAAGGGAACATGGGTATTGTTACCTAAACGATGCTTATTGACATTTCCGTTAAACTTGGTATCGTTGAACATGCTCATATTGGGGTAACTTGTTCTCCTGAGGAGATTAAGCTTTGTACTCATATTTTTCAAGAGTTTCGAGATGTTTTTGCATGGTCATATGAATAAATTCCTGGCATTGACCCAAGTATAGTTGTGCACAAGATGTTGACTTATCCTAACGTGAAGCCCATTCATCAACAGCTTGATCCTGTGCACCCTAGAAAAGCGACCGCCATTAAGGGATAAGTTGAAAAACTTCTTAAAGCGGGTTTTATTTATCTTATTCCTCTGACAGATTGGGTGTCCAACATCATACTAGTGACTAAGAAACAAGGAACCATTCACGTATGTGTTGATTACCGTGACATTAATCATGCCTGTCCAAAAGAAAATTATCCCACTCCTTTTATAGACCAGATTATAGATGAATGTGCTGGTAGTGAGATTTTCTCTTTTATGGATGGTCTTTTTGGCTATAACTAGATAAATATTTCACTGGCTGACCAAAACAGTATCGCATTTATTTATCCGTGGGGGACTTATGCATATAGAAATCTCCCTTTTTGGTCTTAAGAATGTTGGGGCTACTTTCCAATGAGCAATGTCTTATGCTTTACATGGCATTAAAAACATTGTTCAACCTTATCTAGATGATCTTCCTACTCATTCACATAAGTTCCATGACCATCCCGATCACCTTCGACAAATATTTCTTCATTGTAGACACTATAACATTCAACTTAACCCGCATAAGTGTGTCTTCTGCGTTGAGTCTGGATGACTTCTTGGTTTTATTGTTTCGAAGGATGGTATTCACCTTGATCCTCTCAAAACTTAGGCTATTGTTAATATACCCGCTCCCTCTTCATTGCATCAATTACAGAGTCTGCAAGGGAAAGCGAATTTCTTTCGTCGCTTTGTGCCTAACTATGCTGAGCTAGCTTCAGGGTTCACCCGATTACTTAAGCAAGGAACTCCATTTCTTTGGGATGAGATTACCCAAAAATATTTTGATGACTTGAAAGTTATCCTCATCAATTCTCCTTTATTGCACCCTCCAGACTACCATCGTGATTATTTCCTCTATATAGTTGTAGCTTCTAGCATTATTGCTATGGTACTGGTGCAAAACGACGACGAAGGTCATGAACATGTCATTTATTACCTTAGTCGAACTATCATTGATACTGAGACCCATTATGCTCATGTCGAGAAATTGGATTTGGTTGTTGTTTAATCTGTCCAATGCTTTCGGCATTATATTCTCCTCCGCACTACAATCATGACTTCTGATTGCAACCCCATGACTTATATTTTGACTTGTTAGTTGCTTGGGGGGGAATATTCCAAGTGGATTGTCATCCTCCAAGAATTCGATTTGGTTTTCATTACTGCCAAATCGAAGAAATCACTTGTAATTGTTTAGTTGATTTTCTCTTTTCCCTCTGCTTCTCTACTTACTAGTGCTAATGAGCAGCTACCTGATGAGACTCTTTTTATGATTAGCACTCTCGATCCTTGGTATGGTGATATCATCGTGTATATCCAAACTTCTACCTTCTAGTTTGCATTGTCTAAGGATGATCGCCAATGCATTCAACATCAATCCCAAACTTAGCACATCATTGGGGATACTTTATACCGTGTTGGTGTTGATTCGATTCTTTGTCGATGTTTAACTCTAGATAAGGCTGAAAGAGTCTTAAATGACTACCATTCTGGTGCATGTGGTGGTCATTTGTATAGTTATGCCACTGCTCAAAATATCCTCTGCACTGCCTATTTCTGGCCCTCTATCTTTAAGGACTGCATTCTTATTGTCTGCAAATGCCACGAGTGCCAAATTTATTAGTGGAAAATACACACCCCACTTGCTCTCCTTCACCCCGTTATTATTGTTGGTCCCTTTTCCAAATGGGGCATTGATTTTATGACATGTAACCCTCGTTCAGCTGGGTGGCATGGTTATATTATCATTGCCATGGATTACTTCACCAAATGGGCCGAAGCGATGCCTACATTTTCAACTGACAATAAAACGGCTGCACAATTTCTCTTCAATCATGTTATTTCCAAGTTTGGAGTGCCTCAGGCCATTGTCGCTAACCATGGATCCCATTTTTGTGATTATATGATGGCTGGGCTGACTTCTAAATTGGGCTTACATCATGATAGATCAACTCCGTATTACCCTTAGGCCAACGACCAAGTGGAAGAGATAAAAAAAAGTTTTAGTTACTATGATTTAGCGCACCATTGGGATGCAAAAATCCAATTGGCATCTCATGCTTTTTTCAGCTATGTGGGCCTACCGAACCTCGACTAAAGAGGCAACTAAATTCACACCTTTTTAGCTCATCTATGGTCTGGAAGCTACCCTACCGATTGAATGTGAAATTCCCTCACTCAAATTGACTGTCAAATTACTTCTTGATACCTTGCCTCAAGACGAGTGTCTCCTATACTTGGAACAATTGGATGAAACCCGGCGTCTCACTGCTTTAGTTATTGAAGCACAGAAAAAGAAAGTTAAATCCCATTTTGATCAGTCAATCTCTCCTAGTGATTTTTCTGAGGGAGATTTGGTCTTGCTACATGACCAAGCTAACGATAAGCTAGGGGCAGTAAAATTCAAAACCATGTGGCATGGGCCCTATATTGTCAAGTGTGTATTACAAAAAGGGGCCTATGAGCTAATTGATTATGAAGGTAACCCTTTTGAACAAGCCCCGTAATGGTTTGTACCTTAAAAAGTATTATGTGTGATTCATATCGCATGGTTACTTATGTACATAAGTGTGTTATTCATTTTTGTGCAGTTTGGTTTGGTGTGTTTTTCAAGCAGCTTTCCTGCTTATTATGTCTTCACCTTCTTTGTAGGTGTTTGTGACTCCTTACATCAGTTTCACTAATGGTGCTTACCATAGTACTGAGAATTTATCATCTGTGGCATGGGCTATTTATGACCCCCATGATGAGTTTATTGATCTTCAAGGTATTTGTTTGGGTCCAAAAACTAGTAACATTGTTGAATATAGAGCAGTTCTTGAACTCTTGTCAGAATGTATTGCTCTTGACATTCGAGAAATGGTTGTAAACCTTGATTCACAATTTCTTGTTCTTCAACTCAATGGGCAATATTCTGTCAAAAACCCTCAATTATTGAGAATGTATTTGTGTATTCATCTCTTGGAAAGAAATTTTTTCCATATTACATATCATTGCATTCCTAGGCATATGAATACATTAACATATGCATTGGATAATTATGTTTTAGACAGACATTTACACAATATGTGAAAAACATTCTATCATAGAAAAAGCAAATATATGATATATATGTCGATAATGTTTGAGTGTAATAAATCAAAATCCAAAAAAAATATTTGTGTTCCAAGTACATCCATGGCTCGCAGGCCTCAAAACAGTAAATGCTAACTACGGACTACTCTGTGGGATGCTCGTGATAGCATGTTACTGCTCGTACTACATGAGTTAGTAATCGACCGATCCGATTCGACACTCCCACTGTGTGCCACTGATAATGGTGAGGAATTTCCTTGATCCATTCATACTTTGGAAGCCTTCTTGTCAGGTTGTCCATATTTCGAACAATCTCCTCTTCATTGTAACCTCCTTCCTGGTAAGGAGCAACCTCGAATTTCCGAGCCACGTGCCTTGATATTGGGGACATCCCTGCTGGTCTCTCTTCTCCAACATCTACAATTAGAAAGTCAAGGTGTCATGAATACATATATTCAAAAACAAAACAAAAAACCAAAAACAAAATTGGTTTTCTCACCTCCATCATCGAAGTCCTCTCCCTCTGGAAGTGGCATGTAAGGATCACCACGGAAGTCAGTCCCCTTGTATGGCCAATCCTCCATGACGATCAAATTTAATCTAATCCACACAAAGAAGGTGAGCCTGTAAGACATTTGTTTTCCCCTCTAGATCTAGGCATCAAATCGCTCCATCGAATCATCCGTGGATCTCGTGGTGCTGGGGGGTTCACCTCTACCATCTGATAATGGAATAGTGGGATTCATTCCAAGAAGAAGGTTACTAGGATAGAGTCATATCCAAATTGCCTCAAATTCCCTTCTTTGCATTTGGATAGTTGCTGCTTCATGTTTAGTTTCATTGCTTCCACCCAATTGAAGACAGTGGGCGCCATATAGTCCACAACATATTCGAAGCGAGATTTGTTGGACTCATGTAGTACTTGAGCCCCAAATACTCGATTGATGGTTAAAAGTATCACCTTCAATAAAATATCGCTTATGGTCATAATATCGATCTTGCCACTTGTAGATTTCAGAGCTCCTGGGCAATGTTGGGCAAGAAACATGTTTACGCTTGCCCCAATAGGTCTACCTCCATACAGTTGGATTGGTTCCCCTCTATGAGATAGTCAAGTAATGAAATAAATATTTGAAGTCTCCAACTCCAGCTATTGTTCATGGATCAAAAATACCTCCTGTCTGATATGCCATAAATTAATCAGGTATTGCAGTACTTTAGGTTGAGCACATAAGCCTGGTATCCAAAAGAACTTGAGGAGCCCATAGTTCCTCAACGCGTGAAGATAGTTTGGATCCTCCAAGGTCATTTGGTCTATTCTTTCATGTTTGCATTCTTTCCACTGAATCACCATTTTCTCACCTTGATTTTATTGCAAACACCCCACATTTAACTTAATATCAGTCCTTGAAAGGGAAAATTTTGATTTGAAGCAATAAATTTTGCCGAAAAACATAAATTTTCGGTTCTCTTCTCCGGCGCAACTGTTTTTAAAACAAGAGTGTCGATGGTGCGAGAACTAGTGTTAAAGACCGACAATCGACGTGGTCCCGTGCCAACCATCAATGATTGTTTTTGCAAATAACCCCTCAAACCCCATGCAAAGATGGTTAAATGCTTAAACAAAAGGTATCAATGCGAAGAGTAGGGCCTCTGCTCTTACCTTCAACGAACGGTTCAATGATCGGCTTCTTGAATCCACAGCAATCCGTTGTTGATAATCTAGGGCACAAGTGAGGAAAAAAATACTCAAATGAAGTAAATGAGGTAAATGGTAAAAATGTTTTACTTTTTTCCCTTTATATAAGATTTTCGCTATGTTTTAAGGTTTTAAAAAGTATTTTTCTCCATTTCTCCTTAGAAATGGATAATGCATTCACTTCTTATGTAGCGATAGGTGATGGTTTGCTGGTGATGATGCAAAACTGTATTCATATTTAAGCTCTTTTCCCTACTCATAAAAAATGGAAATGAAAAGATTTCCGAGTATTTTTCCCTTTTTGACTCATTAAAGTAAATAAGAATGGGGAGTCTGCTTTAAGCTCTTTTCCAAATCTCAAAACATGAAAAGGTTTCCAAGCCCTTGTCATTTTGACCTCGTAAACGATTCTGAAATGTCGTTTACCCAGTATACATTTACTCCTTTTTTGAGCTAGGATAAACTATTTACGAAAAAGGTACTCAGTTGATATGGCCAAGAGGTTCTCTTGAGTATTATTTTCTACCTTTTCGGGCTCGAGAGACAACTTTACAAAAATAGAGCTTTTGGAGAATTGTTTTCTGTGTCTTTTTCAAAATCTTTAAACATGAAAAAGATATCGAGTTTTTCCTTTGTCAAACTCATTAAAATTTAACGACATTAGGTTCATCACCATGACGGTCGTGAGCTTCTCCATCCCAGGGCTTGTTAATATTACTAGGTTAGATCTATTCGAAGTATGGAATTATATTACAAGCATATGCTATCCCCTTCAAGCTTGTGATAAAAACAAATTGGGGTACCTGCCAGAAATGGTGGGGGAAAATGGAAAATTTTTACCAGATATGTCGACAGCTTGTCACTCTTGAACATGACACTCTTTTGCTTTGTGTTGGGTTGGGATATCCTCACTTCATCATTGACCTTCCTAGGCATGGGTCATTCACATTTTTCCTTTCCATTTGATCTTTGCCACATCATCATGACCTTCGATCCTATGGATCCAAGAAGCTTCCAAACTCTGGAGTCGTGTCACCGATATGTTCAAGAGTTAATCCTTCTGCAATTTACACTCATTCTTGATTCTTTGTCTCATCCATAATCATTTCATCCCCTTGTCTTGTGCCGATGATATGGGATACATCATGGCCCTCCTTTGACAAAGTCACTTCTTGTCAACTTCAGCTCATTGTTTGGGAAGTTGGCCACGAAACTCCCTTCCAGTACCTTAGAGCTTTCATTCCCTAATGGCAAGTTCTTCGCACTCGATAATAGGTTCTCATCATTTTCTTTCGATTGAGTGACTTCATGGGTGTTCGACTTCAGTTCCTTATTTCACACTTCGTGAATTGTGTTGCTAGTACCTTGAGAGCCATTGTCATTATTGGTGGTTTCTCTCACGCTTGTTAATGATTCACATCATTAACTGATAATCAAGCGACTTTCTAGCATGTTCAACTTCAACACATCTATTCACATGTTAGAATTTGTACTTTGATCGGGTCGTTTTGGAGCACAAGACTCTGGGCTTAGATTACAAAAGTCCAGGTTGCAAGGCGATGTGACATGATCTTGCTTATACACATGTATCTTTCAGATGGATGGTTGTGACCATACCTTCAGTTAGATATGACCCTTCTTGCTAGATGGTTGTGCCCATACCTTGGATCCATTCATATGATATTTTTATGGATGGCTGGATCCATACCACGATTCATGTATCTTTTATCAGATATTTCAGTGACGTATATGTAATTATGCTTGCTTGTAGGTTTTTCGATGATGGTTTTTGGTTCCATGCATCTACTCATAAAGCATTTCACCCATCACTCTTGTTTGGCCTTCACACTTTAGGGGGCATCTATTACACAACATTTTGTCACCATCCTTGTACTCCCCATTCCTTAATCTTGGAGGACCTCTACAGTGACCCTCATGTGTTTCCTATCATGAAGAACATGTCTTTACATCACTCTTCATCTATAGAACATTTCCAGAGCATATTCCTTCAAACTCAGTTTTCAAGACCGACGTTATCCCTCAGTTTCTTCCCCATGCCTATTTGTAGATTTTAACACTAAGCCTAGCACCGATCAACGCTGGTATCCATCCATTACCCGCACCGATCCTCTTTTAGAAATTTTATAAAAATGGAGTCGAAGCTTAGTGAACGGAAGTCTGGTAAATGGTTAGTCGAGATAGAGCCGAGAGAGACTGTTTGGGCTCCTTTCCCCTATTAAAATGGAACAAACCAAAAGGGATAAGATATCTTCCATCATAAGAGGATCCATGTCCCCTCTCTCAAGCTATATAAACTTCTCCTTTTCCAACCTCAGCGAGCTAATGAAAAGGCTAGAATAATCTGCAAAATCTTGATAGCCAAAAGAACTCTTCATAGCCTTAAACTTCTAGTTTGTGCTTGTAAAGGGAGAATAAGTTTGTGGTTTGTTTGGTTTGGAGAAAAGAGGAAGAAGCCTTGAACTTCCATTGTTTGAGGTGAATCATGAGATGCTAACAGTGGTGCTGGAACCTGGACACGTCAAAGAAAACTTGTAATGCTAAGGAAAAAGTTGTACTTTCCTTTTTGTCATAATAATACAACTGATATTTTGATTCCTATATCAATGACATATTCTATTTGGTAGCTTAAGACTCCTTAGCCTCTTAAGTAGGTTGAATATATTGTATGCTATCATGTGTGCTTTGGTTTCTTATCTATTTGTTTCAAGTGCTTGATTGACATTAAGGAGCTGACCGTTGGAGTGAAGACATAAGGATTTCATCAAACAAGGATAAGCGATATAAGAGGTAGGGTCTAATAATTCTTAATATAAGGGAAATTATGTCAGATTGTCTTGTTTGTGGCTAGACCCTCTCCCCTAGGCTAGAGGGATTGTCTTTGTCCACAGAGAGAATCTTCCTACTCCACAGGGTGTAACATGAACAAATGGATGAAACTGTGCCCATATAGGTGGTAGACTCATCTGAGCAACTCGCACAAAGAAGACATGGTGAGAAGTCGGAGGAGTAGGACTTAAATCAAGAGATTGAATGAGTACTTGAGCAAATGGATATGAAGATGGAGCAGCTTGAGTTAGAGCAAGACATCAACCTCATGCCTTACCACCAAGAGGTCGAACCACTAGCTTCACCAAATTTAGAAGCAGAGCAGGTCCCAAGTGACCAAGGAGATAATGAGATCCTTGGAGAGAATCCATAAGAAGAGATGCACAACATACAATTCGACGAGTCGCAACATAGATTTGCGAAATCGTGCAGAGTGTTTACTCTAGATGACCACACATCTCCTACATAGTTTGAGGAATGAGTGATCATATCTGATGTGCGCAAGCATTTAGCAACTTCGGTCGATGCTACTAGAGCATATTCCGAAGCTACTAGCTCGAGTATTCGCTTTTTGATAGAACAAAATGGGTGAATGGCTAAGGAGTTACAGATGGCCAAGAGGGGAGGACAACTAGATATAGCATCTACCCAAGCAGATTTGAAGAAGGTGATACTGGATGACGTAATGTCTCTTGAGATAGTCATGTAGGTGTTGTATTCTAGATTTAATATTGTGCATAAGACAATTGTCCATCTCAACTATTGGCAGCATCGTTGTGCTAAGAGATCACGCATCTTGTCAAACTTGCATACTGTCGTCGATCACATGCAAACATGGACAATGAGATACAAGGGAGCCTCGTTACACTTACCCAAGATGATGAAGCCAAGAGTGGTTGAGTTTAAGGCATGCATCCAAAGTTAGATTCGAAACTATGAAGAACTCCGAAAACTCATTAGTAGTTTGTAGGCTTCCCATGCACGGGTGTTCAAAAGCATGGATGTTGTTGTGTGCACACATGCGGTCCCATCTATTGGGACACTCATCGAGGCAAAGACAAAGTCACAAGTTTGATTGGAGCTAGACTCGTACTTTGACGAGTTGATGCACATAGCCACCAACACAAACTTGGAAATCAATGCAGACACGATGCATCAGTATGTCATTTGTTTGTCTACACCCAAGACAATGATGCGCATGTTATCAAACAATTTGGACAGAGGAGATAGAACAGTGTACCCAGATGCAACAGAGGCAAGAGTTTGTTTCCAGAAAGATTTCACCACAGAGTATAGACACCATCGTGGACTACCAAGCTTGGCATCATTTTGCTACCATCGACCATCATAAGGGTGTAGAAAAGTTGGTCTTCCCACAATTGTCCGAGTCATAGTTATGCCTTGCATGGCTTAGTCAACCCTTTTTGTCTCACATGGGTACATGTGCAGATTCTATGTAACATCTTGTCAAGTGGAAGTTCAAGTGTTGATAGTTGAATGTAATAGTCATAGAGTAGTTGAAGAGTCATGAGGGTAGATGAACAATCACAAAGGGGAATGTCAAGGGTCACCCCACTTTTTTTATATATAGTACCTCATAACTCATTGTAAAGGATTTTGGTCAGCCAAGATTTCGCTAGGAGTATTTTAGAGAAATCTTGGAGAGTATTGTAATGCGCCTTAACTTCTCCACAGTGCAGAGCTAGTACATCTCTTTGGAGGAGCACGCGGCAGTGACTGTAACATTCCACTATCGGGACTAGTGGTTGGTCATTGTTGTATTGTATGATTGGAACTTTCACTTCTTAATATAACAGAGCCTACATGTTTCATGCATATGTTGTTATTGTATTTCAATTACCGTATTTAATATAATGATATATGTATTTGTTTACTTACGCATGTGTGTATAGAATCTTTCTATATATGTATGTATGAATCTAACTAAAATGTATTTTTGGTTTAACCATCACTTTGGATTGTGGGTTCACCTTCCTTCCAGTCTATGATGCATCGTTTCTCATGTGTTCCCTTCTAAGTTGCATGCTTACATAGACTTCCAAGGGGCACACTCATTCCACCCTCTGTGTGTTAGAACCATTCATGCACCTTCCTTGGCTTGCTTCACATGTCACACCCTTGCTACCAACAGGGACACTTTACTTGCCTCTGCATGCAACCACGGTCAAGGAGATACTGTATGACCCACTACTAGGATTCCTACACTAAACGGTCTAAGGTCTAGTTAGGACTTCTTACTGGGGCAATCCCATGACATGTTGGCGGGTCCAGCATCATCAACACTACTGAAGCCAAAATAACCTCTTGAAAAGATTTTTCTAAAGGACTTAGTGGCATAGCATCATCAAAAGAATCAACTTTATCCAGACTAGGGATGATCCATGGATCACATGAGGTTGAGATCATGTTGACCAAGGTGACATGTGAAGGTGGGAAAGAAAAATTTCCCATTAAAGAAGAATCTTTGAAAAGACCTACCCCCACACTCTCATAGGGAATATCAGTATTTCCCACATATGGGACATTTCCATTTGAAGAACCGGAAGAGAAAAAGGCCAATTGATTGACGGTGACAATTTTCCCTTAATGAGGAAAACAAAGCACACGAAAAAGAGAGTAAACCACACAAAACATGGCATGAGTCCAAATTCATCCAAGTAGAAGGTGGTAATTAAGATTTTCATCTACAACTTCTACTTCTAATTTGAAAGTTTTACCTTCCAAGGTGATGGGAAAACTTGTGAGAATATGATAAGGACGGGATCCTCTACCATCAAAGGCTTCTAAGGTGTTTGGACATTGATTGAGAGGTGGAGAGATGATGGCTTTCCAACATTAAACAAACATGATCCAGGTGGAAGCATCCTCATCAATGACAGTCTGATGAATTATCTTTCCTTTTATAATGACTTGAATTAAAAACACAATTTTATGGGGAAGATGAGGAACATGGTTTTCCATATCAAAAGTGATCAAATTCGAATCAATGGGATCAAATCCTCCTATAACAAATAATAATGATTTCTGTTGTGTTGGAAAAGTTTGGAGAACTTTCAAGGTAGATATCACCGAAGGCTTTTGAGCCAAGTCTTTGACAATATTGTAATGGTTAGTAGATCTCGTGTTTGGATTATAAGATGACTTCTGAAGTAGACCTTTAGGAGGCGGTCGGATGACAAATTTATTATTAGTTATCTCGATATTAGAACTAGGTGGAGAAGAAGTAGAAGGTGTATCAATGACTTCTTTTTCCACCGTCTGCTTCTAAGGAGTTTGATAATATTTTGACTGGTTGACAACAGAAATAAGCACTATTCCACTCATGTAAACCTAAGAACCTGAAGCGGTAGAGGATTGTGGTTGTTCTTCCAATTATGTATGTTGTGATGGAAATGGATCTTTTAGTACATCTGGTGTCCCTTGAGTGCCTTTCAATAAGTGACTAACTTTTTCACGATGGGGACAATCCTCGGTATAGTGATCTTCCACACAAATGAGGCAAGGATACTTAGGATTACGTTTGGAGACATCATGAGAAGATGACTTAGGAGGATCCTATTTTGGGGTATCAACTTTTTCTTTTCCTTTAACTTTCTTTTTACCATTTGAGGCTTTGTCTGTTGTGGTAGATTGAACGACATTAACCTCAGAGTTTTTACTAGGATTCGAAGACATTTTCAAAGGAGGATTGGATGCAGTATGTGAAACAGATTTTTTCTTCGAATAAGATTTATTGGAAGTTTGAGATATTGATCCAATAATACCATCGGCAGGTGATACATCCGAAGATTTAGAAGATGTTGGATATGTATATGGTCTTGGAGCATCAGGTAAGAGATCATATAACATGCTTGTTTGGGAATATACCAGATCTAAATATTGGGCATGGGAGATGGCTTGATATTCAGTAACACAACCTCCCATTGCTATGTCTGCAGCAATTTTGTTGACGAATGATTTGGTAAACAATTCATTTAACAACTCATCAGGTATTTCAAACTTTATGAGGCCACACTAACGTCTCCATTCATGGATGTGATCAGAGATGTGAGTAGTAGTATCCTATTTTAGATATGTAAGCAAATGGGTACTAGTTTCATAATGAACTGGTAACTTGAAGTGAGTTAGGAAGGCCATGGTGATGAGCCTCATCATTGGGTAACTATATGGACCTTACTATACTTACAAGCTTATTTAAATCAACTCTTATCATAATTCCTTACTGTTGGCTGGATAAATTGATCTTGCGAACAAGACTGATCTCCCTAGTATCAGAAGATAGTCTAGCAACAAACAGACAAACAAATCTATCCTTATCATATATGATTTATAAATAAATACTATAAAGGTGTTAAGACCCTACCTTAGATCCAATTCTTGTTCGTAGTAGCCATCCTTCATTCGTTCGAAAGATTTACCTTTGAGGACTTGAAATCACAAACAAGCAAACATTAAATAGCACCTACATAGCAAATATCATAAATCATGTCTATTATGGTGATCAAGGAATCCATAAAATAAACCATGAATCAACAGCTTATTGAGAAAAACAAACTTATTTGTATTAACTTTGAAGTAAAAGAACCTTACAACCTTTTTAGCCTTGATGTTGAACAAGATCTTCCTGGGGTCCGAAACAGGAATTTCCTTTAATTTGACAAGCCTTGCACTCTTCCAAATGAGATCATAGAGGTATGTAATCTCTCCTCATAAAAACTCAACTAAGAAGACTAAGTTCCAATAACATTTCACCTCAAAAATATTCAGCTTCTAACCTTTTAAGTAACTAGCCCAATGCTTCATTTTATAGTGCAGAAGAGGAGGTTACAGGTCCACCTTTGAAGGGATAGAATCCTCCTTCAAAGGGATAAGCTCCTCACATCAAGGGGTTAGCTCCTTAAGGTATGGGATGCATGAACCTTAAGAGAGCGAACTTTCCACCTCAATATTCCTTCCAAAAGCTTCTAGAAATGACTGAAAGTGAGTTTTTAGAATGTACTCACACCTTTTTAACTTTTACATGGGTCCACACCCATAACACAGAGACAGAGTGGTCAGGTGCACAGGATACATGACCATTAGGTGCGGGACTGTAAATAATGCAAAGAGAAAGTGTGGATCCAGAGTTTTAGAGACTTTTGAGGGCTTTCTCTTATTTTCAAGGCTTGATATGAGGAACTGAGGATCAAGACTTGAAAAGGAGGAAAGTATGAGTCGTAATGGACTCACACGGATTGCAGAATGTCGAGGTGACAACTTTGAGTGCAGCAGATTTCCCCCAAAGTGTGAAGTCTATAATAGATGAAGATAGAGTCTGTCATTTATGAAGAGTGAAGTACTTTATCATTTCAAGGATCATCCTGTGGACACCCCAGTTGGAACCTGTAAAAACATTCAATGCAAAATATATATATGTATACATATCATCGTTGAGGTAGGCATTCCCATACTCAGATTAAAACTAACTGGAAAACTGACTAAACTATTTTGATACAGGAATGATTTTGTAATACATCAAGAGTATAGACATATGTAGACATAGTATGGGCACAACCATCTGTTTATGAATAGTCCACTGTATAATGAATAACAAAATTCCTCGCAGCCTGGATGGTAGAAACTAGATCCAAGGTGTTGATTTCCACTTCCCTAACTAGTACGATTCTATCCATGTGAATGAATGTGTCGAAGTCGAACATGGTAGAAACCACTTGATTACCAGTCAATGATGTGAACTGTTAACAAGTGTGAGAGAAACCACCAGTAATGTCAATGGCTTTCAAAGTACTTAGTACAATCCATGAAATGTGAATAAATGAGTCGAAGTCGAACATGTCATAGAATCCTTTGATCGAAGGTCAATGATGCAACCTATCGTTGAAGGCGAGAAATCTGCCATTAGGGCATCCAAATTTCAAGGTATTGATGATTTTTAGATCAACTTCCTAGATAATGAGCTAATGTCGATAAAAAGCGATCCATCGTAGGCAAGCCCACAACACGAAATCATAGATCAAGTTTTGAAGAAATATATCGGCAAGGACTGACTCAGGGATGGTCAAAATGGATGACAGATATTTTGCAGATGAATGGTTTGTTTGAACTGATCTCTTGAACACACAACAACACTGCAGATGGCTTGGTGACAATTGACCCAAAGCTAATACCCAGAAACTGGCTGAAGACTTTCAATATGGTTTTTTTTAACTGTTAGGCAAAGGATTTCCCAACCCAGGTGAACAAAAAGTGTCATGTTCAAGAGTGGTTAATGGTTTTTTTTTAAAATAAAGTGTAACAAACAGGTTCATTTTTCTCTCTTTTCCCCCACCATTTCTGGCAAGGACCTCTTTACTTTTTACAAACTTGAGGAGGATAAAATTTGCTTGTTTATAATGTCATCCTTCGGATGAGTCCAACTTAGTTTAAAATTCCAACCCTAAGAAGGAGTGGTTCGTTCACGTTTAAAATTGAATAGGTCCTTTACTGTTAAATTTTAACGAGTCTAGTATAGGAAAACTCAATGTTTTTCAATTTTAGGGATTCATAAGAAAAACTTAAGAAAAATCCATGGGGGTACGTTTTCGTAAAATAATCCCTCAGGTCCAAGAAAGGATAAAATAATACAGGAGGGATGACATTTCCAATACTTTAACAAGCTGGAAGAGACAATTGCTTGACAATCTTTTCATAGTTAACGAGTCTGAAAAGGGTTTAAAGAGGACTCTAATCTCATAATGGTGACGAGTCCAATGTCGTCAGGGTTTAACGAGTCTGACATAGGTAAAACTCGAAGCCTTTTTCATGTTTAGAGAGTTTGAAAAAGACACGGAAAAGAAAAATCCAGGGGGGTCCCTTTTCGTAAATTTGTGTCCCTCGAGCCCAAAAAAGTATAAAATAATACTCGAGAGAACCGCTTGACCATTACGATCAAGGAGTACTTTTCATAATTAGTGGCTCCAATCTGAAAAAGTAAAAAAGTGATTGAAGACACGTCATTTCAAAACCAGTATTGAACTTGAAACGACAAAAGTACGGTGATCTTTTCATGTTTATACGGTCAGAAAAGAGTTGTAAGTGGACCGCCCTTTTATTTTGTTTAACGAGTTAAAAAGGAAAAACTCGGCAATCTTCTCATATTTTATGAGTCTGAAAAGAGCTTAAAGAGGACTCATCCTAGAGGAACGAGTGGTATAAAGGGTAGCAATTGGTTCCGACAATGGTGGAACTGCTCAAAACATGTAATGGCTAAGAGGCTGGCTAATAAAATCACTCATCGCTTCGGTCCCTCAGGAAAGGAAAAACAACCAAGTGAAAGCATATGATCAGCCAAAGAGATGGTGTCGATTGAATGAAACAACCAAGGCTCATCTAACAAAATTTGGCAGATAAAGATGGAAATCACGAGATGTAAAACGGGTATGGGTTCATTTTTACACAAGCTTGAACCATAGAGAACTCTGCTTGGATTCAGTTTCATGTTTACACAAGATTGAAACAAAAAACTATGCTTGTTATAAGTTCACATGCCCCCAGCATAATGACTAAAATCGAGGTACATGCCCCCTAAGCTTCATTGCATTCAATGAGGTGGATGGAATGAAAGTTCACTTTTGAGATCTTGGAAAGACTCAAAGACTCGATTTGGAAAAGGAGTTGTTTCATTTTTTAAAGAGGTTGACACAGTAAAAGAACTATCCTCATTACCCTTGTTTCATTTTTTAAACGAGCTTGACACAAGACAAGGAACTATGCTCACGACCCTTGATTCATTTTTTAATGAGCTTGACACAAGACAAGGAACTATGCTCACAACTCCTTGTTTCATTTTTTAACGAGCTTGACACAAGACAAGGAACTATGCTCCAAAATCCTTGTTTCATTTTTTTTAACGAGCTTGTCACAAGACAAGGAACTATGCTCCAAACACCCAGTTTCATTTTTTAACGAGGTTGACATAGGAAAAACTAGCCCCGAGACATTCGGTTTCATTTTTTTAATGAGGTTGACACAGGAAAAAACTATCCTTGAGACATTCAGTTTCATTTTTTAACGAGGTTGACAAAGGAAAAAACTATCCTCGAGACATCTGGTTTCATTTTTTAACGAGATTGATATAGGAACAAGCTATCCTCGAGACATCCGGTTTCATTTTTTAATGAGGTTGATACAGGAACAAACTATCCTTGACCATGATCAAGAATTAGAAAACGACTGTACAACATGATATGCAATTTCAAAGGGACTCAAAGTCATCACGCCATCAAATGAATCCACCTCAGAATCAGAAAGTACGATTCGAGGATCATCAAAAGTAACAGTATTCGATGAAATCATATGAATATTTTCAATATAAGGTGATACATTAGGAGGAGGGAAGGAAAAAGTTCTTAGTAAACCAAAATCTTTAATCAAACCTATGCCAACATCCTTGTAAGGGATAGTCATTTTACCGATGTGCTGAACACTATCTGTAGAGGCTAGATCGGATGAGAAATAGGTTAGTTGGTCTATCGTAATGATCTTTCCGTTATGAGGAAGCTTTATAAGCTGAAAGACTGATGAAACAGTAGCAGTCATAGCATAAGACCAACTGCGACCCAGTAGAAGGTTGTAATCTAGAAGGGCATCAACCACTTCCACATCTAGATTTATAGTTTTGCCTTCGACCCC
The DNA here is from genome assembly GCA_000404065.3 of Pinus taeda. NCBI lineage: Eukaryota > Viridiplantae > Streptophyta > Pinopsida > Pinales > Pinaceae > Pinus > Pinus taeda. The sequence continues at coordinate 120,135 of APFE030341106.1, forward strand.
TATAGGTAAATCCTACAAAATACCAAAAGGATGGAATCCTCGACTATCAAAAGCTTGAATCACACACCTAAAAAAATCTAAGAGTTCAAACTACACACAAACAGTAACTTCCTGTACTAAAAACACTAGTTGGTGATCAAATCCAACATCATAGAAGTTTAATACAGAAAGGGTGGTTGGAACAGTTACCCCGACAACCTGCTTAATGAAATAGACTAGCACAAGTTTCTTCACAAAACCATCTTGAGTGAAGAGAACCCCCAGAGAGTCCAAGTGAGTCTAGTCAATGTCTGCTCTAGGTACAGTGAGATCTTTCCTTCACCGTCACCTTAGGAAATAATCTTAAGTTTATGGACACTAAGGTTACCAACCACAACAAATACAGCTGGGGGAACAATCTACGATCCGATCTATGTGCAAGGGTAGAGTAACAAATCTCAATCCCCTTGAAGGGTCCTCGACATGATAAATCCTAGGTTTACCAACAAGTGACCCCAAGATCCTCGACAATGGTTAATCTGAGGTTTACCGTTATAATACGCACAAATATTCTATCTTTGCCAATGAAATAGAGTTGAATGTCTCACAGGTTCGTACATGATCTCATGATTGACTTCTTTAAGAGAAGCTTCCTAGAATGTGTTAGCACCTAAATCTACCTTAGGCTGAAGGAAGGAAAAATTCAGGGTAACCACAAACCACGCTCAGTCTGATAGCTAGCCCTACTAGAACAGGAGAGGGCTCTCTTCGTGTCACGCTCAGTGAATAAATAAACAATATGGTCTAAGGTGACTTACAATGAATATTGATTTTAGGCTAGGTAAATAAATATGGAAACAAGAAGCAATTTTTTATAAATGACTGAGTTTCTGGGATGTATGGGACCAATGAACAACAATGAGCAGAGAATTTAACACAAAGGCACAGATTACTTCGTGAGGCAAGACAGGCGGAAAGTGTAGCAATTAAATTTGAAATAATCTGAAATGGAAAGATTGCTTAGGAGGGTGAAAGGGGCATAAATACATGAATCCTTTTCAACAGAAGAAGAACACAGAACGTGAAACTTTCCCACAGGCAGAGCAATAAACATGAATTCTACCTTATCTTACATAGAAAATTTCACTGGAAATGAATATGAATGAACTGTGAAACATAATGAAATACATATGAAAGATAAAGAGAACACATTTACTACACTCACACCACGTGAATCTCATGAACTAGAGTCGCTGCCTTTCATTAATTCTCTGTCAAAATATACAATGAAGAACTGAGTTTCTCTCCTACAGTCTCCAAGAAATTACAACCAAACCTTTGCAAATGGTTTTACATACAATAAATAGACTATGCCATTGGGAAATGGAACGACCCAGAGTTGGGGAGTTTTTCAAATCATTACAAACTGGAAGTGGAAAGCCAACCATTAGTGACAGGTGCAGCATTACAAAAATGACAAATAGCTTGAGTGACTGCTTGCCTTCCTTTGCCACTTGGATAGAAGCCAACCTTTAGTGAAAATAATGTTTAAACTATGCCTTAGGTGCTGATAAAAATGTAGTGTAAATGAGCGGGCCCACTTGGAGAAAAACGCGAATCGAAATGTCGCGGAGTGGAAGTGATTTTGGCCTTTGGGTCCCTATGCATTGTGCCCAAAGCAATATGCGTCGCGCCACTTTGGATGCGATTTTGAGGTACCTTCTGAAATCCAAATTGTGTCCAAGTGTTCCTATTAGAAAGCCCTGCCTATCTAGTTTCCAACCCAAGTGGAATTTCTGAATTTGGTGCTCATTTGCCGCTCCAAAACTTCATTCTCCCAAGACTTCTACCTGTGTGTCAAAATAGGGGAAGAGAGGTCATTTTTTGAGTGTTTTTGACCTCCTGGGGACTCAAAACTTGCCCAAACTTCTTGGCCATGCACTGGTAGTCATGATTTTTCATGCTGAATCCAAAAATGCAAACCATTTATGATTTGGAGCTCCCAATCATAAGTGTCGTGCCAGTGACTCGACGCGGAGGGAGAAAAACCCTGTTTTGTGCACAAAAATTTGTCAAGTGACTAAAATTGCCCCAAAGGTTTTGAAATTTGGGCTGGAGATCCTCTATGAAGTGCTATGCTGGGCCACAGAGGCTTCAGCCAAGATTCGGAGCCGATCTTGCTCTTTTTGCCTCTTTTGTCTTTTAGTCGCTCTCCTCAATTTCACCTTCAAACTCCTTATCTAAGCCTTTGAACTCATGTTACGTGCCCTGTAGTGATAAACCATCCACGTCAATATGGTTTTGTCCTTTTTAGCCTTCTCTAACAGTCTCTCAAGGTGGATGTTGATACGCTCGAGCCAAGACTCTCGGTCATTGTTAATCTCTTGCTTTAATGGAGTGAGCTCAATCCTCCTATGTTGGGCAGCTTGGCGATTCTCGCGGATGTTTTGCAGCTCCATGATCTCATGCTGGTCCTCAAGCTGTTTTTTCCTCTTCTCCAAATACCTAATAATCCACTTAGCCCTCTCCAAATTGAGAGACAAGGCTTGGATCTCCGTTTGCTGCTCCTGGATGGTTCTCCTAAGTTTGGCACTCTCGAAGTCTGTATCATCATCATGAATGAGGATGAAGTCGGCCTCTTGTTGACATGATGGCCCCTCATCATGCATGGGCCTCTTGCCCTTGTCCTGTACCTGTTTTTCCGATGTCGAAAGTGAGGCCCCTTCCACCCCAGGTGGAGATAACACTTGCTTTGCAGCTGCAAACAAATGTCTACTGCCTCTCTGAGAGGTGATGAATGCTGGCATAGTAGTGGTCTCATGGCACTCATACTGATGAGAAGGACCACCTATCTCATGTTCAACCTTTGATAATACCTGTGAAGTGCTGAAGAGGTCATGGGAGATGAAGTCATCCCAAGTAATGCCCTGTAATTGCAACTGATGAACCACCAAAATCTTAATAAGAGAAAAGTGATAAAGACTGTTAAGTTGCTGCTGAGGAGTTTTGTGCTGCATGAAGGTGTTCATCCTCTCTATGTTCCTGCAAATGAAATATGGGATGTTCATCATCAGTACCCTGGTAAAGTGCATGAGCAACCTGATGTGATAGGAATATAAACGAGAGAACCTCCCCTCACAGCTGAAATATTTCATGATCAACTTCATGAGTGGAGCATATTCATCTATCAAATATCAGAATGGAAAGACTCTTTGGAGCTGCCTCAAGAAACTGGCCTTAATGTATGGCTCATAATTCTACCGATCAACCTTATGTTTCTTGTGCCATGGTTCTCCAACATTCGGTATGCCGGTTGCTAATGAGATAGTTTCAGGTGTCAATGTGAAGGTGACACCGGCCAAGATAGAGTGATCTCCATGTAGGTGAAGCACAAAAAGATGGGCCAACTCATGATGAACTCAAACACTAGCCACCTTTTGACAAAACTCAAAACATGACAGATGCTGGAAACATGACATAGCAAGAGGGCAGGCCTGCAATTCTGTGAGGGTGGTTGGCTCATCCCTAACATGCTTACAACTTTTATGATGTCTCCGGGGAGCCTGTTGTTCCGAGGATGAATCACTTTGGGTTTCCATTTCATAGTCCGATGAATGCTCAGATGCCATGACTGCTATATATGAACTGTGCTTGGAATGCCCTTTGATGATGTATGAAACTATGTGTTGGTATGAACTCTGCCACCAAGGGGAACAATGCAAAAGGGACTATTAGGAAGGGGAATAATATGATGGGATTAGGGCTTATGGGGAGAAATTTTTTTTAGGGACATGTAAGAGGGTTTGGGGATTTTATAAGGTAGGATTTTGGGGTTTTATACTTGAAAAATGAGTGGAGGGGATAGGGAATAGGAGTTTAGTAATGTTTTAGGGTAGGGAAAGATGGGAAAAATGGAATAGGGGGGAAGGGGACAATGGAAAGAAGGGGGAAAATGAAAGGTGGAAGGGGGGGAGGAACCTTGGTATCAACACAACAAATTTGCAACCCTAAGAGCAATGGCTTGGATGATTCAAGTGGTAGGGTTTAGGCGTTTTTATTGGAACTATACATGGCCATAAACCATCATCATATTCACAAAAATACATGAGCCATCGAGATGTTGACCCTACCTATCAATTGGAAGGGATTCAAAGCGATTTGTTGCAAATTTGGAACAAAACTGGGCCTTTGTGGGTGTGTGCCGCGCAGCAAACCCAGTGCGCCGTGCTCTGTGTGTGCGCCGCGCCCGTGTTGTTTAAACACTGTGGGGTCGCGCCCTGTGCGTCGCGCTCTCTATGTGTGCCACGCCCCTCTGCCTGTGCGCCGCGCCCTTGAAAACTCCTCCAACCTCACTCAAAACACGTGCTAGCTTCTCACAATCACTTTGCAATGTTTCTCTCTATCCTTCGTGTGCACAATGACTTTGTTTCTTGTGGAAACTTTATATAAAGGCATTTGGAGTCATGGGTTTGAATTTTGTTTCTTCAAAACCCAATTTGATAATGTTTTATTCTGGCACTTTTTCTTGATTTGATTCAACTCTGTATTTCACTTTTCCCTTTGAATTTTTAGCTAAAATGATGAAATTTTTGGCACTTTTGCAGGGGTTGCATGACATGGCATTTGGCCAAGAAAACCATGACGACACCTGAAGAGATCAACTGGAAACTTTTTTTTTTTTTTTGAAAATTATCACAAATGACACACTGTTTGACTTTTCTTCAAAACAGAGTTTTGAAGAACAGTCGTAATCTATCAACCTGACGATGAAAATCTTTAAATCATAACTTTGTAAGGGCCTCCCTCTAGCCTGCATGGCTTTATTGGACATGGTTGAAGACCAAATTTGACTAATCCCTAGACCTAATGACTGAAAATGACTCTCGTCCATTAAAAGATCGAACATTGACTGTCATGGACTTTAGTGAACATTGACAAAAGACCTAAGCCAGCAGGTGCCAGACATGAGGGTAAATGAATGACAAGACCTTTCCGTCAGATTATGGCATGCCCCTAGTGGAATGCAACTGAGTGAATGGAGCGAGACACCTAAAAATGAAATGCAGAAAGTGTTTTGATCTCTAATGGAGGATTGACAGGACCGACTCTAACATTGGCTCCAATGGGGGATGGTAGCTCCTTTGAGGTGCCAAGAACAGTAGATCTCTGGAAGAGCTAGACAGTGCCTTCGTCCATTGGGTTATGGAGTCATTATTTCAACGAAAAACACAAGACTCTGATTCATTTATGAAACTAAAATGACCAAAAAATTGACTCAAATTTGATATTGAAATGACTTGAAGACTAACTTGACAAACTCTAACCAAACTGAAATAAAATGGTATTTACAGTGACAGTGGAAACATCGTCAACAGGTAGGATAATTCGAGTTTTTTTTTCTTCGCTCATGGCGACTGTTAGGGTTTAGGTTGTGAGCTAGGGTTCCGCCTGGGCAGCGACTGTCACAGGCCTGGAGAACCACAGATCTAGACTGGCAGCACTGTTTCGAAAGGGGCGTTTGCTGTCGGACTGGATGGGTGCAGAGGGGTCCAGTGGGACCCCTACTTTCAAATAGGTCATCTTGCAGAAACGACTTCAGAATATGAAGGAAGGAGTCAGAATTGAGGGTCAGAATAGCTCACGTTGAACAGCAGAAACAAAAAGGGGAAGACACCAATGATGTCTGACAAGACTGTCTTCTCTGCAGAAGTCAGGATATCAGAGGAACAAGATAAGGGCAGCAATCAAGAGGAAACCGAGGAGAAGTCTCAGCCCTCGGGAAAGAAGGAAGCGGAACCACAAATAGACAAAGAACAAAACGACAGTAATAAGAAGCAGCCGGAAAAGGAGGGGGAAACCAACGCAACCCCCAACAAGCATCAGGCCACTAGCAGTGCCTGTAAGCCAAAAAAAACTGATAGTTTACGGGTGACAATCTCTGACCCGGAAATCCAAACCTATAGGGAGCACATGGCTGAACATGCCATCATCTGCAGATTCATGGGAATCTGGCCTACGGAGAGGACTCTCTGCCAATGGATAAGGCAGATGTGGAAACGTAAAGGAGATGTGCAGTTACATCTAGGAGCAAGAGGTTTTTTCACTGTGGTATTCACTAGCATTGAAGACAAAGACAAGGTTTTCGAGGGCGGCCCGTATTTTCTAGCCTCTGCAGGTTTATACATGAGGCCCTGGCAGCTGAACTTTGTCCCGGAAAAAGAATCTTTCACTCGCGTCCCAGTATGGATAAGACTCTTTTCTCTCCCGATTGACTACTAAGGGTTGAATGCCTTGAAGCAAATAGGGGACAAGCTTGGAAAGTTTGTCAAAGCTTCGGAAGCAACCCTGCAGAAAAGATACACGTCCTGTGTAAGAATCTGTGTCGAAATGGATGTATCCGGAGCACTTCATGAAGGAGTTTGGCTGGAGTACAGGGACGAGGAATAATTTCAAGCGTTAGATTATGAGCAAATACCCTTCAGGTGTCGGAAGTGTCATGAGCATGGACATCTGATGAGGGACTGTCCTCTAAACCAGAAGGAAGTAGAAGAAGACAAAACCCAGAACAACAAAGACAAAAACAACTTTATCAAACCAAAGTACAGGCAAAGGGCCTACAGAAGAAGGAATGTCAAAGGAGACACAAGGAAAAACCTCTTCAACAATCCTTTTGAATATCTGGACCAGGAGACTGACTCAGAGGAAAAAAAGAACCCCACTGACAAAGAAACAGAGCAAGTAGGACAGGAATACCCCCAAGCGGAAGGAAAAGAAACCGGGAATCCTAATGATGAAGTCCAAATGCAAGACAGAACAGAGGAGTCGGACTACGAAACAGAGATGTTAACCAGTGAAGCGGGGAGTGAAGATCAGGATCTAGATGAAACACTAGCTATGGCAGGTTTGGACTTATCAGTTCTTGTGGACCAATGGAAAGCCAACGGGATTGAAACAGTTCCGGAGGAAGAGATAAGAACGGTCAAGGACCTCTTCATAGCACGGCAAAAAGACATCATGGAGAAACAGAAGCACAGACTAGGAGTCATTAAAGGAGGCAACCTTCAACACAGAACGGCTCTAGGCAAAATCTCTGGTTCAGTACACAAACGCCGCAGAGGACGCAAATCAAATGGAGAACAACTGCAGGAGCTGGGGGAGATCTTGATCAATGCAGGACAGATCAAGCAGTTAAGTGAGTACCTGTCCTTCCTAAAATCTAGTTAATCATGAAGATTGTATCCTGGAACGCAAGAGGGATGAATAGTCAAAATAAACAAAGACTTCTAAAGAGACAAATGGAAAAAAGTAATCCAAATATGTTGTTTTTACAAGAGACAAAGTGCAACAAAGATCTCATTGAAAAACTACGAATCAAATTAGGAAGAAATTTTGAAGTTCTAGAGATAGAAAGCAAAGGGCGTGAAGGAGGTTTAGCAACCTTCTGGGACACCAGGAGATATCAGCTAGTTGCAGCTGAGGCAAGCAAGAACTACCTGGCCATGGAGATGCTTCTTACAGGTAACTCTTCCTCTTTCCTCTGTATCAATATCTACAGTCCTCAGAGGTTAGATGATAAACTTGTTTTCCTAGAATCCTTGAATAAACTTATGGAAAGACACCCAACAGCAAACTTTATCTTGGGAGGGGATTTCAATATGATTACCTCCCTCCTGGAGAAAAAAGGAGGGCTCCGGAAGCTAAATAGGGATGGGGAACAATTTAAAGACTTTATTGACAATGCAAGATTAGTAGATGTGTACCCCAAACAAGGCAAATTTACCTGGAACAACAGACGGGGTGGTGAAAATCTGATCTCCTCAAGACTGGACCGCTTTCTTGTCTCAGAGAACTTATTATTAGATGGGAAAAATGTGGAGTCAAGCATTCTTCCCAGTGGAGGATCGGACCACTGGCCGATCTCTCTCATTGTCGAGGTTCCAGGAACCCCTAGGAACAAACCCTTCCGATTCGAGAAGTTCTGGATCGAACACCCCAATTTCCTCACCATGGTGGAAAAATGGTGGGCTGAACCCTTAGCTGAAGAAGGGTCCAAAATGTTCAATTTACAAAAACGACTAAAAAACATCAAATTGAAATTAAAAGACTGGAACAAAACAGATTTTGGGAATATATTTCACAAAAAAGCAACCATAGAGCGAAAATTGGAACAAATTCATAAAGCTGGGATGGCAGGCAGAAGAGATGAGGACTCATGTGCACAAGAGAAAGAGCTCACTCAACAGTGGCACACTAGATGGAAGCAGGAAGAGACATTATGGAAACAGAAATCTCGAGTACTGTGGCTAAAGGAAGGAGAACAAAATACTAAATTTTTTCACAGGTCGGCAATAGATTACAGAAATGTCAACAAGATCCTAGAACTGAAGAACAGTGAAGGAGAAATCCTCAGAAATCATAAGGATATCTCAGATCTACTTTCAAATCACTTCAGCAACATAGCACGAGAACCGGAGGTCAATAGGGAAGCGGCCATTCAAGAAATAACCAATGCCATTCCCAACTCAATCACAGAGGAGCAGAATTGGTCCCTAAGGAAACGAATCACTATGGAAGAGGTGGAGGAAGTTGTCAGGAGCATGCCTAATGACAAAGCGCCGGGACCAGATGGTTTGACCATCAATTTCTACAAAGTCTGCTGGAAAATTGTCAAGAACGATATTTGGGAAATCGTGGAGGATTCAAGAAGATCTAAAACTATCCTTAAATCACTAAATTCAACTTTTATTGCTCTAGTTCCCAAAGTTGAGGAGGCCAACACTCCGGAAAAGTTCCGACCAATAGCCCTCTGCAACGTTATATACAAGATCATATCTAAAGTTATCGCCAACAGGCTGAAGATGATCCTCCCGGGCATCATTTCGCAGGAATAGTCTGGCTATGTGGAAGGCAGGCAGATTTTGGACAACATTTTGCTAGCCCAGGAGATGATACACTCTCTCCACTCAAGGAAAGTAGCTGGAATGTTAATACAGTTGGACCTATCCAAAGCGTATGATAAGGTGAGTTGGACTTACCTGGAAGCTATTTTAAACGCTTTTGGCTTCAGCTAGTTGTGGATCAAATGGGTAATAGAACTTATTCAATCCACGAGATATTCTATTCTAGTAAATGGTACTCCCTCCACGCCCTTTAGCCCTTCAAGAGGCATAAGACAAGGGGATCCTCTTTCCCCTTTTCTGTTTGTCATTCTTATGGAAGGCCTAAGCAGATTAATCGCCAAGAGAAAAAAAGATGGCCAAATCAAAGGTTTACAGCCTATCAGGTCCTGCCCTGCCACCATGCATCAACAATTCGTGGATGAAACCATGCTACATGGCACCCCCACAGTGAAATAATCCACCGCGTACAGAGATATTCTCCATCTCTTTAGCAGAGCCTCGGGCATGGAGATCAACTTCTCCAAATATACCATCTTTTTTTTCAACACTCATCAAGCTGTTCAATCTCATCTTTCCAGACTGCTGGGGTTCAAAATTGGTTCCTTACCTTCCAGATATCTAGGTGCACCCCTCACCCTCAAACCTTGGCAAAAGGCTCATTGGGAGAAAATCCTGGCCAACATGGAAAGGAGATGCAAACACTGGACTAACAGAGCTCTGAATTTTGCAGGTAGACTAGTTCTCACAAAAGCAATCCTCCAAGCCATACCCCAATACATGCTCTCGATCCTTCCCGCTCCTAAGGGCATCCTTGATCAAATAAGAAGTATTCAGCGCTCCTTCCTTTGGAGTGGAAATAGTGAGAAGAAGAAATGGTTGCTGGTGGCATGGAAAAACTTTGCAGACCAAAGAACAGGGGAGGCCTGAATCTGGTTGATCCCTATGTTGCCAACAGAGTCTGCGGAGCCAAAATCTGGTGGAAGTGGATTTCAAACACTACCCTCCCTTGGGCCAATCATTGGAAGGAGAAATACAGGCCTACCGGGTGCAATCTGGATCTCATAAGAATGCAAGAATCCCCCAATGGATCCCCTATATGGAATCACACTCAAGCTAACAGAAGCATTATCCAGGATCATAGCTTCTGGGAAATTCGCAATGGGACACAAGCTCTCTTCTGGGAGGATGCTTGGCAGCAATCCCTGAAATTAGAATCCCCTACCCTCCAACCCTTAAAGCTAGCATACCAAACAGAGGGCCATAGCAGAGTCAACCACTACTGGAACTCTTCCAGTGAAGACCCGGAGTGGAGAGAATGGAAAGTTTTCAACCCAGACCAGGAAGAAGTGCCTCAAGATGTTATCCATGACCTAAACCAACAAATTTGCAAAAGAAAGATCAGAATAGCTGTTGAAAATGACAAGCTCAGGTGGGGACCAAAAGGTAACGGGGAATTCTCGCTTAAAGAAGCAAGAAGCATAATCGAACGAGAAGAACAACCCGATACCGTTCCTTGGGCCGACATAGTTTGGGATAACTTTCAATGGCCGAAAATAAGAACCTTTCTGTGGCTTCTTATGCAAAAGAGGACTCTAACTTGGGAGAACCTACGGAGAAAAGGATTTCAGGGACCCTCGAAATGCCACTTGTGCTTGCAGGAGGAGGAAACGATGAATCACCTTTTCAACTCCTGCGATTGGGCATCCCAGTTATGGCTGTGGATGGAAGCAATTATGGAAGACACAGATCGGAACAGGGACTCCATTCAGGATTCGATAACCAATTGGAGGAAAAATTTCTCTAGAATGAACAGCGTGGACAGTATTTGGAAATGTATCCCAGGGTTCATTACTTGGACAATATGGAAAGAAAGAAACAGACGAGTCTTCACAGAAGAGAACCGCAGTATTGAATGCGCGAAAGATTCCATATTAATCAATATCAAACAGCTAGTTCAGGCAAAATGCAAAGTTGATCCAAATGATAAACCAACGGGAAAGGACTTACGCATCTTAAAGATATTTCAACTGGAAGCCTTCAGCAGTTGCCCCTCCGGAGGAAACAGAGCCCTCACCTCCTCTCAACTTCACAGCTGGCAACTGCCACCTGAAGCTTGCCTCAAATTGAACTTTGATGGAGCTTCGAGGGGTAACCCAGGCATTGTTGGAATCGGAGGAGTCATTCGCAATCACAGAGGAGACATAATCCACATTTTTTGCAGGTCGTTGGGGGAACGCACGAACAATGAAGCAGAATTTGCAGTGATGGAGCAAGGTCTAAAGATTCTCAAGTCCTTTAGACAGGGTAATTTCATAGTGGAGGGGGATTCTTCTTTGGCAATCTCTGCGGCTAGGCGCCTTCAAGCAGGTACTCAAACCAGTAAAGTCACCAAACATTGGAGACTGGCAAAGGCTACCGAGAATATAGCGGAATTGATAGCAGACCTGAGAGGCATTGTCTTCCAATCTATCAGAAGAAAGGCAAATGGCCTGGCCGATTTCCTGGCAAACCACGGGGCTGACACACCGCACCTCATCATGAACAGTTGTTGGCAGGACGTAGACTGCCCTACCCTCAAGGTGAAATGCGCACAGCTGGCGGAGAAGGACAATACCCACGTCGACTCATCCTAGGGGGTGACGGCCCCAACACCAGGCACCAGGATGAGGAAATCATCGGCATCAGCAATAATCATGACCACAGTGATGGAGTGACAGGCCATCTAGGACAGGGAACATCCTGGCGGCGGCATGCCAGCACAAGAATCGATCATCACGGTTCAACTTATCAAACCAACTGCAGCGACATTGGCCAATCAGTTACCTATGGCAGGAATCCGCATGGCAAGGCACCCAGATCATTTATGTCAAACCATAAAGAAGTAGAGGGACTTGAAGCTCGGAACAGGAGAAATCAACAGGCTGATACACAGAGTACCCCCGCTACTTCCAATCACCGTTATGATCTTTCAACCGTACAGCATACTCGGCTTCCAGGCAATCAAGTCATGAGCAGCCACTTCCTCTATGACTCTGCCTGCAATGGCCTCATCTGTGCAAACCTAATTCCCATTTATGGCATCGGTACCCGAAGCGTAAGCGGGACAACTACCATCCTTAGGCGATTTCATAAACGGAGACGCTATAAAGCAAGACATCGCAACCCTATCTATCCCACAACTTACCAAGCGAAGGGTGAGAACAATTCTGCCAACGATAATCGGTATAGCGGGAGAAGGCATAGAAGGAAAATCATGGATGCGGGTAGAAGTCGCTGCGCTGCAGCGAATCAGGACCTCTATGAAGCAAAGAAAGGGTATGAGACCCGAGCCATTGCCAAGCACAAGCGCAAGGTGGCGGATCTGGAGGACAAGGTTAAACAGGAAGAGAGAGGTCGCACTGAGGAGGAGGTTGCGGCTGAAGTGGATTGGATGAAAGACCCAGGCACCCCATCTAAGAGGGCTACTCAGTTCGTGCGCACCAAAGCGGAAAGCTGACGCACAAAGACACTGATAGCCAAAGCGCTGGAATCCATGGAAAAGGAAAGGCCGAAAATTATCACTGAAGTGTACTTAACCGACGCTCAGATGGCCAAAATCCTTGACTTCAACAACACTCTGGACAGTCGCATCACCAGGGTTCAGAATGCCATCCATGTCGTTGACCGTAAGCTTACTCTTCTAATTAAGCTGCTAAGAGACACCATCAACCAGGGCCCTTCTGCCTCTCAGACTTCAAATGCTACGGAGCAGGGCGACAATTTACTGAATGCTATGCAAGCCAGGGTGAACACCCATGTTGCACAAATGGGCCTGGACACCATTGGTCTGTTGGGCAAGCATATCTAGTCTCTGCCTCTGCTCTTTTTGTTTTTTTTCTTTGGGTCTTTGGCTCCTTATGGCCTTTTCTGGGTTTATCAATGTCAATATCTCGGTCTACTATGTATCGACCCTCGTGATGTCTGCGAATAAGGTCTGCCATTGCCGCCCTGCGTGGTGTGCCTCAGGCATTTTAGTCTTGGTGGTTAATCTGTCCCAGTCGTCCATCTGCTTCAGCAGAAATTTTGTACACTATTTTGTTATATAATATAACTATCTGATTTACACAAAAAAAAAGAAACATCATCAACAACTCAGAAATGGTACCGCTTGAGCAGCCGACCATTGATCAGCCCTCCTGGACAATCTTCCTCGTTCATTTCCTTCAAAAGAAAGGCATTCTGACCCCGATATGCTGCAATCTTGAAGGGACCTTTCTAGAGATTCTCGAACTTACCGTGCTTACCTCTTTCCTCATTCCTTTCATCCCACTTCAGCACCACATCATCCAACTGAAATTTGTCCGCCTTTGCTTTTCTGTCATAAATTTTCTTAATATTCTCCTGCAACTTGGACGTGTTCTGGAAGACTTCTTCTCTGGTCTGCTGCAAGTGGACCATTTGATTCAACCTTCTCTACATAATATCATCTTCACTGTCGGCCTCCTGAAGAAGTTTGACTACCGGGGCTGCGAGAGAGGCGAGAAACACCGTATCAACTCCATAAACAAGCTCAAAAGGTGACATACCAATGGATTTCTTCTGACTGACCCGATATGCCCAAAGTGCATTGATCAACCTCTTATGCCAGCTCTTCTTGTTTATTTCTAGCAGCTTCTTAATGATGTTGACCAATGATTTATTTGAAGACTCTACCAATCCATTACCTTGCGGATGATAGGCAGTTGAGTGACCCAAAATGATGTGATATTTATGACAAAATTCTACCATCCTTTTTGATTTGAAAGCTGCTACGTTATCAGTGATTAACTTATTCGGGCAACCAAAGCGAGACAAGATGTTATTTTCAAGGAATGAAATAATTACCACATTTGTAGCTTGTCTATTGGGAATTGCTTCGATTCATTTCGTGAAATAATCTATCACTGTGAGGATCCATCTATGCTGACCAGAAGAAGCAGGATGAGTTTCACCAATGAAATCCAACCCCCATTGCTGAAATGGGGCACTCACCTCAATGGGCTTAAGTGGAAAAGGCTGTAACTTCTGCCTTCCTTCGACAATCCGACACTTATGACAGCTCTTGACCATCTTATATACATCAGCAAACAATGTCGCCCAATAGTATCCCGCTCTCAAGACTTTATTTGTTGTTGATTTCCAGAAAAGGTGGCCACCACAGTCTCCCTCATGGCAATCCTCTGTGATATTCTTTGCTTCTTTTTCCACCAAGAAATTTAACAGAACACCACCGGGATATTTCCAATAAAGTGTATAATTTAGAATGCAAAACTTGGCAGCCTTCAATTTGAGTGTTCTAGCTTTGTTTCTAGTCATGCTGGGTGGTGGTGACAAATTTTTGAGCACATATATGATATCTAAATACCACGGAGAAAGAGAAAACATTTCAGATACCTGAATTGATGATCCTTCCTCATTCTCATCGGACATAGCAGAGATGAGATTTATGTCTAAGGTGTGCAAGTTTGATTCGACCATTAACTTTGCCAATCCTTGTCATTTAACAAGCTTTGTGGGCCTTATTTCCACATCATATTCCAACAAAGCTGCAATCCACTTGCCTCATCTTCCTTCTGGATCTGTCTGCACTAAAACATCTTTGACAACAGTGTTAGGAACATAAGCCAAAATACGAGAATGCAGAATATATACCCGAAAATCTTTCAATGCTTTCACAAGTGCAAGGGCTTGCTTCTCAATGATGTTGTATTTTAAGGCTGCATCCCTTATAGCTCTGTTGAAGAAAGCAATGGTCTTTCGTGATCATCTCTTTTCTACAATAACACAACTTCCATAGTATGCTCCGAAGCAAATGAAAATAATATGAAATCCTGAGTGTAGTCCGGGCTGACTAGAACTGGAGCTGAAGAAAGATCCAATTTGACTAAATTGAAAGATTTTACAGCGTCCTCCATCCATTTCACTTGGTTTTCCTTATTAAGCATGTTTGTCATCTCTCTTAGGTGCTCAGCAAGATTAGGTACAAAGCGGTGTAGAAAATTCATTTTACCATTGAAAGATTGAATCTCTTTCTTATTCCGGGGTAGATCGATTTGCTGAATTGCTTGCACACGTGATGGGTCAATACGAATGCCATCTTTTGAGATAATGTGCCCGAGTAGTTTGCCTTCCTCCATGGCGAACAAGCTCTTTTTCGAATTCAGTGACAGACCATATTTCCTGCACTTTTGAAAGACAGTTTTTAGATGGTACATGTGCTCTTCATCAGATTTGGAAAACACCGTCAGATCATCTAGGTACACAACCAAAAAGACATCCTTCTCATTTGTGAAAGCCAAGTCCATTGCACGCTGAAATGTGGCACCCGTGTTCTTCAAATCGAAAGGAATTTTAGCATAATGAAAAGTTCCCCACGGAGTGGTGAATGATGTCTTGTCTCGGTCATCTTCATGAACAGAAACTTGGTTATATCTAGAATAACCATCAAGTAGTGACATACGAGATGCTCCCACTACTCGCTGAAGTATATGGTCCATTTTAGGCAGTGGATAGTTATCTTTCAACGAAACTTTATTGAGATTTCTAAAATCTATGCACAAGTGAATCTCACTTGTCTTCTTTCGTACGAGCACCAAATAAGAGATCCAATCCAAAAATCTTATGGGAACAATGATCCCTGATTTGTACAACTTGTTTATCTCCTTTTCAATTGATGGCGGCAGCTTTGGATTTAGCCTTCTCAGCTTCTGTCTGAAAGGTTTCTGATTGGGCTTAATGGGTATAGTGTGCTGAATTATATTGGTATCATATGTCTTTAATTCAGAATAGTCCCAAGAAAACACATCTGCAAATAAAGATAGCAAACTGATATATTTGTCCTTTGTCCTTTGTGGCAATGCTTTAGACAATTTTACCATTTTAGGATTAGCAGCTGTTCCGACATTGACCTCTTCCACACCCTTCTCTATTGGATGCAATGTTAGTTTGCGGGCTAACATCATCTTGATTGAAGATTTATTCTAAAGGTATCAAGCCTTTAGGAATAACATTATTATTTAGCTGCAACACGTCCATCTGATTGATCTGCACATCATCTTTACCATTATCTTTACCATCATCATTTTCTACATCAATTGAGGTCTCTTTGAACTTACCTTTGTTTTGCATAAAATCATCAATCTCCTCATCATCTTGAAAAACTTGCCAATATCTCTAATTGTCCGGGATGGTTGGACGATGCTTGACATGGATCTCGAATTTATTACTGGAGTTCATTGGGATCTTCAAACTAATTGCTGCCTTAGCAAGAGCATCAGCAATGTTGTTTTGTATACGAGGCACACATGTCAAGGTATATTCTCAAAATAATTTTAGGATGTCTAGGACCGCATTACGGTAAGCCCGCATCTGAGGATGCTTTGCTTGATATTCGCCTATGACCTGCTTAATCACCAATTTGGAGTCACCATATACTGTAATCCTCTTAGCATTCCGTTTTCTTAGAATTTTTAGGTCAGGAATCAGAGCTTCATACTCAGCTTCATTGTTTGAAAAATCAAAAGCCAACTTGTAAGAGCATACCCACACATTACAGGCACTTTGTTCGGGGCAGAGAAAGGACTGCATACCCAAATCCCAATTCCAGCGCCATCATTTCCCACTGCTCCATCGAAATCCATGGTCCACAAACCTTCTTCCTCTTCTTGTAAGTGTTGAAAATCTGTTTTCCGTGCTTTGTCTGCTTGTTGTCCATTAATTTCAGCTGAGCGCTCAACGGTGTTCTGTTGTTCTTGTCCTTCTCTCTTTAAAACTCCTCTGAAATTTTCTGTTATTTCTGGAATATCATCTGCTTCTACTAACTGACTATCGATATCATTGAAACTATCAGAATAAAAAACAAAAGACTCTAAATCTGTATGTACATAATTAATCGGATGATTTATTGGTTTCTCCTTGCTTGTAATCATGTATTTCATTTTTTTTTCCCGATACAATTTCCTCATTTGGCAAAACACCAGAATCATTGCATAGGAGAAATCTAGTTGTAGTGTCCCTTTCAATTTCGCTACCCAAGACCTGGAAAGAAGCATGCCAAACCTGGGAGGAATATCTGCTACAACAATATCCATCAAAACATTCTTCCTTGGGAGTTGATCCATACTCACAACCAAGTCTTTGATGAGCCCGATACATCTTACTCTGCTGGAATCAAATGAATAGAGATCATGGTATTGCCGGGTGATGTCCAGACCCAACTTATCCATGATAGCCTTGGGCATGAGATTGTGAGGAGCTCTGATCGAACATGCATTTTTGTAAACCCAAATTCATGCATCTTAAACTGATATAAAAACGTGGGACTATTATCAGGAGATCACCATTCGATGCTGGCCCAAAAATTCATTTCGGTGTATTCATCTTCGAATTCCCATGTCACATGGGTCCCAATTCAAATTTTTCGATACTGATTTCTATAACTGCTATTCCTCATTATTTTAGTCCAGGGATGGATACCTTTCCACTTTGAAATTTCATTCTCTAAATTAAAAGCGGGAATCTTTTCTACCTCTTTGACTGGGATTTCTTTCCTTTCCTTTTCTTTCGATGCAATTGGCTGATTTGATTTTTCTGCTGATGGTGATTTGCTACTACCCGGATCAACTACCTCCTTTCCTTTCCTTTGTGTAACTGATGAATCATTCTTTGATGCCTCAACGTCCTTCCTCTTCTGAATTGGTTTAACTGGCACATCTCTGTTTCTAAGTGAATACCGCTACTGCTGGGCGGATAGAGCATTCATATAGCCTCTTTGGTACTCATCTGATTCTTCCTCCAAAATGGTGTCATTGGCTAGAATGAAATTTGCATCTTTGTGTACAGCCGAACTTTCTGCATAGTCCTCATCCTCAGTAATATAAATAGGCAAATCATCCGGAGTAAAGAAGTGGTTTTCCTCACCTATTATATTCTCGTCCTCTTCTGACTCCGGTCCATGCACGAAATTTTGCTACAAAGGTGGTTGTACTGGCTGCTGTGTTGTTTGCTCTTGGGCTCGCTGATCTCTCTACCTTATTCTATATTGTGGTTGTTGCTGGCCACGAAAGTCAGGATTTCTAACTAGTGGCTCAGGTTTGTCAAGTTTCACCCCTTCAAGCATCTACTCTACGTTCTTGAGTAATTGATCTACCGAGGAAGATTCTTCTTTTACGGTGACCTTCTTTTATGCCTTTTCTCTAGCCCTCTTGGTCAACAGATTTGCTTCAACGCTGACCGCGATCTTCTGCATGTCTTCCATTGTGGCTAGTTCTCTCTCTCTTAATTGATAAGCCATGTTAGCATCAAAACCATCCAGAAACTTCACCATGGCTAGCCCCACAGGTAGCCTTAGATGATCGAGAATTTCATTATAAACTGAATTGAATCTAATGTAGTAGTCTTGGACCGACTCACCAACGTTTTGTTTGATTTGCTCATCTTTAGCCAGAATTTGGAGAGGATTTTTTTTCACTTCCCAGCAGCCTAAAAATTGTCTTTGTAGGTTAGCCAAGTTAGCGATACATGCATCTAGCAAACCTCTGAACCATTTCCTCACTTTACCTGCAAATGTCTATACAAAGAGTCTCATTGCTACATTCTCTGCATCGATCTCGTTAAGTTCACAGAAATCTACCATTCTGTCCACATGTTGCTGAGCGGTAATGTTGTTAGGAGTGCCATCAAAAAACAGGATTTTGCTTTGATAATCTGCGGGCATATCATCTAAAACTTGAGGCAGGACAAGAGGTACAAAACAAGTAGCCATCACTCTTGGTGGGTTCGGCCATGGAGGTGTTGGAGGAGAGTGCACAGTTTGTAGGGGGCTAATAATTGGAGTTTGAAGCTGTGCCACAATGTAATTATCAATTGACCAGTTAGCCCTTTCAGTTTCCAAGTCTACAAGAAACTGTGGATTAGGGACAGTAGAGTCAACCGACCTTTCGGATTTGGTCTCGAACAATGATATTTCAAACTCCTCATCAAAATCTAGTTCTTCAAGATACTCAAAAATGTCAGGACATGAATGGGATTTGAACACGGGAGATATAGAGCTCTCTTGACTATGAAGTCTTGGAATCAAATTGGGAATTTTGTAAATGTGCAGAGGATCTAGATTTGGATTAGCTCTGGTATATCTTCTAGAAGCCTGCGTGCTATTAAGAAAAATAAAAAGGACACGACCAACTCACTCAGCCTATTAAATCCTAAACTTATCATCCGGAAGCTAAGAATTATCAGAAGTAAGGGGTGTAATTTCGTATTTCCCCAGCGGAGTTGCCACTATGTTAGCACCTAAATCTGCCTTAGGCTAAAGGAAGGAAAAATTCAGGGTAACCACAAATCACGCTCAGTCTGGTAGCTAGCCCTACCAGAACAGGAGAGGGCTCTCTCCGTGTCACGCTCAGTGAATAAATAAACGATATGGTTTAAGATGACTTACAGTGAATATTAATTTTAGGCTAGGTAAATAAATATGGAAACAAGAAGCAATTTTTTATAAATGACTGAGTTTCTGGGATGTATGGGAACAACGAACAATAATGAGCAGAGAATTTAACACAAAGGCACATATTACTTCGTGAGGCAAGATAGGCGGAAAGTGTAGCAATTAAATTTGAAATAATGCGAAATGGAAAGATTGCTTAGGAGGGTGAAAAGGGCATAAATACATGAATCCTTTTCAACAGAAGAAGAACACAAAACGTGAAACTTTCCCACAGGCAGAGCAATAAACATGAATTCTAACTTATCTTAGAAAATTTCACTGGAAATGAATACGAATGAACTGTGAAACATAACGAAATACATATGAAACATAAAGAGAACACATTTGCTACAATCACACCACATGAATCTCATGAACTAGAGCCGCTGCCTTTCATTAATTCTCTGTCAAAATATACAATGAAGAACTGAGTTTCTCTCCCACAGTCTCCCAGAAATTACAACCAACCCTTTGCAAATGGTTTTACATACAATAAATAGACTATGCCATTAGGAAATGGAACGACCCAGAGTTGGGGAGTTTTTCAAATCATTACAAACTGGAAGTGGAAAGCCAACCATTAGTGACAGGTGCAACATTACAAAAATGACAAACGACTTGAGTGACTTCTCGCCTTCCTTTGCCACTTGGATAAAAGCCAAACTTTAGTGAAAATACTCTTTAAACTTTGCCTTAAGTGCCGAGAAAAATGTATTTTAAATGAGCGGGCCCACTTGGAGAAAGTCGCGAATCGAAATGTCGCGGAGCGGAAGTGATTTTGGCCTTTGGGTCCCTATGCGCCGCGCCCAAAGCTATATGCGTCACGCCACTTTGGAGGCGATTTTGAGGTACCTGCTGAAATCCAAATTGTGCCCAGGTGTGCTTGTTAGAAAGCCCTACCTGTCTACTTTCCAACCCAAGTAGAATTTCTGAATCTGGTGCTCATTTTACCCTCTAAAACTTCATTCTCCCAAGACTATTTCCTTTGTGTCAAAATAGGGGCAGAGAGGTCATTTTTTGAGTGTTTTTGACCTCCTGGGGACTCAAAACTTGCCCAAACTTCTTGGCCATGCACCAGCAGTCATGATTTTTCATGATGAATCCAAAAATACAAACCATTTGTGATTTGGAGCTCCCAATCATAAGAAAAACCATGTTTTGTGCACAAAAAATTGTCAAGTGACTAAAATTGCACCAAATTTTTTGCAATTTGGGCTGGAGATCCTCTATGAAGTGCTATGCTGGGTCACAGAGGCTTTAGCCAGGATTTGGAGCTGATCTTGCTCTTTATTCCTCTTTTTCCTTTTTGTCTCTCTCCTCAATTTCGCCTTCAAACTCCCTATTAGAGCCTTTGAACTCATGTTCCGTGCCCTGTAGTGATAAACCATCCACCTCAATATGGTTTTGTCCTTGTCGGCCTTCTCTAACAGTCTCTCAAGGTGGATGTTGATACGCTCGAGCCAAGACTCTCGGTCATTGTTAATCTCTTGCTCTAGTGGAGTGAGCTCAATCCTCCTATGTTGGGCAGCTTGGCGATTCTCGCGGATGTTTTTCAGCTCCATGATCTCATGCTGGTCTTCGAGTTGTTTGTTCCTCTACTCCAAATACCTGACAATCCACTTAGTGCTCTCCAAATTGAGAGACAAGGCTTGGATCTCCGTTTGCTGCTCCTGGATGGTTCTCCTAAGTTTGGCACTCTCCACATCTGTTTCATCATCATGAATGAGGATGAATTCAGCCTCTTTTTCACCTGATGGCCCCTCGTTATGCATGGGCCTCTTGCCCTTGTCTTGTACCTCTGTTGCCGATGTCGGAAGCAAGGCCCCTTCCACCCCTGGTGGAGATAACAATCGCTTTGCAGCTGCAAACAAATGTCTACTGCCTCTCTGAGAGGTGATGAATGCTGGCATAGTAGTGGTCTCATGGCACTCATACTGATGAGAAGGACCACCTATCTCATGCTCAACCTCTGATAATACATGTGAAGTGCTGAAGAGGTCACGGGAGATGAATTCATCCCAAGTAATGCCCTATAATCCGAGCTGATGAACCACGAAAATCTTAATAAGAGCAAAGTGATAAACACTGTTAAGTTGCTGCTGAGAGGTTTTGTGCTGCATGAAGGTGTTCATCCTCTCTATGTTCCTGCAAATGAAATATGGAATGTTCATCATCTATACCCTGGTAAAGTGCATGAGCAACCTGATGTGATAGGCATATAAACGAGAGAACCTCCCCTCACAGCTGAAATATTTCATGATCAACTTCATGAGTGGAGCATATTCATCTTTCAAATATAGGAATGGAAAGACTCTTTGGAGCTTCCTCAAGAAACTAGCCTTAATGTATGGCTCATAATGCTGTCGATCAACCTTTTGTTTCTTGTTCCATGGTTCTCCAACATTCGGTATGACGATTGCTAATGAGACAGTTTCAGGTGTCAGTGTGAAGGTGACACCGACCAAGATAGAGTGATCTCTATGTAGGTGAGGCACAAAAAGATGGGCCAACTCATGATGAACTCGAACACTAGCCACCTTTTGACAAAACTAAAAACATGACATAGCAAGAGGGCAGGCCTGCAATTCTGTGAGGGTGGTTGGCTCATCCCTAACATGCTTGCCACTTTTATGATGTCTCCGGGGAGCCTATTGTTCCGAGGATGAATCACTTTGGGTTTCCATTTCATAGTCCGATGAATGCTCAGATGCCATGACTGCTATATATGAACTGTGCTTGGAATGCCCTTTGATGATGTATGAAACTATGTATTGGTATGAACTCTGCTACCAAGGGGAACAATGTAAAAGGGACTATTAGGAAGGGGAATAATATGATGGGATTAGGGGTTATGGGGAGAAAGTTTTTTTAGCGACATGTAAGAGGGTTTGGGGATTTTATAAGGTAGGATTTTGGGGTTTTATACTTGACAAATGAGTGGAGGGGATAGGGAATAGGAGTTTAGTAACGTTTTAGGGTAGGGAAAGATGGGAAAAATGGAATAGGGGGAAGGGAACAATGGAAAGAAGGGGAAAAATGAAAGGTGGAAGGGGGGAAGGAACCTTGGTATCAACACAACAAATTTGCAACCCTAAGAGCAATGGCATGGATGATTTCAAGTGGTAGGGTTTAGGCGTTTTTATTGAAACTATACACGGCCATAAACCATCATAATATTCACAAAAATACATGAGCCATCAAGATGTCGACCCTACCTGTCAATTGGAAGGGATTCAAAGCGATTTGTTGCAAATTTGGAACAAAACTGGGCCTTTGTGGGTCTGCGCCGCGCAACAAACCTAGTGCGCCGTGCTCTGTGTGTGCATTGTGCCCGTGATTTTTCAACACTGTGGGGTCGCGCCCTATGCGTCGCGCTCTCTATGTGTGCCGCGGCCCTCTGCCTGTGCGCCGCGCCCTTGAAAACTCCTCCAACCTCACTCAAAATGCGTGCTAGCTTCTCACAATCACTTTGCAATGTTTCTCTCTATCCTTGGTGTGCACAATGACTTTGTTTCTTGTGGAAACTTTATATAAAGGAATTTGGGGTCATGGGTTTGATTTTTGTTTCTTCAAAACCCACTTTGATAATGTTTTATTTTCGTACTTTTTCTTTATTTAATTCAAATCTGTATTTCATTTTTCCCTTTGAATTTTTAGCTAAAATGATGAAATTTTTGGCACTTTTGCAGGGGTTGCATGACATGGCATTTGGCCAAGGAAACCATGACGGCACCTGAAGACATCAATTGGAAACTTTTGTTTTTTTTTTTGAAAATTATCACAAATGACACTGTTTGACTTTTCTTCAAAACAGAGTTTTGAAGAACAGTCGTAATCTATCAACTTGATGATGAAAATCTTTAAATCATAACTTTGTAAGGGCCTCCCTTTGGCCTGCATGGCTTTATTGGACATGGTTGAAGACCAAATTTGACTAATCCTTAGACCTAATGACTGAAAATGACTCTCGTCCATTAAAATATCGAACATTGACTGTCATGGACTTTAGTGAACATTGAAAAAAGACCTAAGCCAATAGGTTCCAGACATGAGGGGAAATGAATGACAAGACCTTTCCGTCAGATTATGGCATGCCCCTAGCGGAATGTAGCTGAGTGAATGGAGTGAGACACCTAAAAATGAAATGCAGAAAGAGTTTTGATCTCTGACGGAGGACTGGCAAGACTGAATATAACAAAATGTATAAACTATAATTGGATTTATTTCCTATCTCAAGATGTAGCTACTTGTTTTTTTTAACTATCTTGGAGATTTAATTACTCCCTACTCCAAGATACCAGCCTAAGATATATTGGTGATAAGAGCCCTAGAAATAGAAAAGATTACTAGATAAATTTTAATTAAGCGTTGCTTTTATGGGTTGTTCTTTAAGTCAATAGGTACGGAAATGGAACTTTGATAGTGTGAAGACTCGACTCCAAAAATACTAAAAAAAATGCACCTTAAATGATAAGCAATTCATTTTTCTTTCAATGAAATTCTAGCTAAAAGAAAGAGTTTGAGAATGCAATTGTTTAAGAAAAAATTATTTCTTTCAACATGGAAATGAAAAGAAAATATTTTTGTCTTTTTCAATAAGAACTCAAAACGAGACTACTAATTAATGCTCACAATAAATCCCTTTCTCTTTTCAAAACTCAAACTACAAAAAACAATTTGCTTCAAAAGAGATCTACAAGTTCTAGAAAAACATTCAAAACTACAAAAACTAATTTTGAGATCTAAAAACTTTTAAAAATCTAATTGAATAAAAAGCTTCAATTCTTTTTTAGGACGTTTTACTTAGTTGTTCAGTAACTAAGGATTCATTTGTTCAAAATAAAAAATCAACAAAAAAACATCCATATATGTTTTCTTTTGTAAAAATGATATTCAAAACTTATAACAAAGTTTGTTCAAATATTTGCAAAGAGAAAACTAAATATATTTCTTGCAAAGGACAGATTTCACAACCAAGTTAGACTCATCAAGAAGACAAAAAGACACGAGGGTGATCTAAGGTTTCTCAAGCTTCTGATCTTTGAGTCACTACAGAGACCAAGTGAAAACCACTCCAGGCATGCAAAACTTCTAGAAAATCATCTAAAACAAAAATACCATTGAAACTCACTCACAAGAGATTTTTGACTGGAAAAATGTAGATTTGGTTAGACACTAAAACCCTAAATGAAACCTAAACTTAACTAGAATAAGATATTTTAGGTTTTTCAAAAAATTTATAGGGTCCACAGGCTTTCAGAAGAAATAGGTGTGGTCCCGCTCTGTTTACTAAAGGAAATATGCAGAAATGCTCGCACTGTCTGTAAAGAGAAAGTGCGGTCCCCTGAAAACTTTGAAGAAAACAAAAAACAATCAAGATTCTAAAAACTACCCAAGCCATCATTCATTAATCAAAAAACATAAACGAGAACAAGTTTCTCAAGTCAAAACAAAGGATAACCAAAAACCAAATTTAGTATCCCCAGTGGAGTCGCCAATTTGTTGGCTGGATAAATCGATCTTGCATAAAAGACAGATCTCCTTAGTATAAGAAGATAGTCTAGCAACAAACAGACAAACAAATCTATCTTTCTCTAAACATATACGATTTATAAATAAATACTATAAAGGTGTTAAGACCATACCTTAGATCCAACGCTTGTTTGTAGTAGCCATCCTTCAATCATTCGAAAGGGTTACCTTTTAGGACCTACAATCATAAACAAGCAAACATTAAATAACACCTACATAGCAAATATCATAAATCGTGTCTACTATGGTGATCAAGGAATCCATAAAATAAACCATGAATCAATAGCTTATTGAGAAAAACAAACTTATTTGTATTAACTTTGAAGTAGAAGAACCTTACAACCTTTTCAACCTTGATGTTGAGCAAGCTCTTCCTGGGGTCCGAAACAAGAATTTCCTTTACTTTGACAAGCCTTGCACTCTTCCAAATGATATCATAGAGGTATTTAATCTCTCCTCATAAAAACTCAATTAAGAAGACTAAGTTCCAACAGCATTTCACCTCAAAAATATTCATCTTTTAACCTTTTAAGTAACCAGCCCAATACTTCATTTTATAGTGCAGAGGAGGAGGTTACAGGTCCACCTATGAAGGGATAGAATCCTCCTTCAAAGGGATAAGATCCTCACATCAAGGGGTTAGCTCCTTAAGGTATGGGATGCATGAACCTTAAGAGAGCGAACTTGCCACCTCAAGATTCCTTCCAGAAGCTTCTAGAAATGATTGAAAGTGAGTTTCTAGAATGTACTCGCGCCTTTTTAACTTTTACATGGGTCCACACCCATAACACAGAGACAGAGTGGTCAGTTGCATAGGATACATAACCATTAGGTGTGGGACCACATGTAATGTAAAGAGAAAGTGCGGAACCAGACTTTTAGAGACTTTTGAGGGCTTTCTCTTATTTTCAAGGCTTGATATGAGGAACTGAGGCTCAAGACTTGGAAAAGGAGGACATATGAGTGGTAATGGACTCACACAGATTGCATAATGTCAAGGTGACAATTTTGAGTGCAACACTTACATATTTTAATCATATTTCGCTTAATGAGATGAGTAAAAGTAAGATGTTATGTCTAGTGGACTAATGTGCATTGGTTGTTGGTTTTTGAGAGAAAATCATCGCAATTTTGGCTAATTAAGGGAAGAAACTTGAATGAGACAAGGAGGAGAGATTTTAAGATATAGATCCTCCTCATTTAATCCTCACTCATTCGAATATTCCTCCATCAAATCACACTAGCTCGGAGTTGCAAGCAGCCGAGTCATGAAGATCAAAAGGCAATCGAGTCAGTGACAGTTAAAGAGCTAGTTCATATTGAGTTTGGGAGCCAAACCTCCCTAGATTTAAGGAAGTCATTGGAGACTTCAGTTGTATAAATAAGAAAGCCTAGAGCCTCATTAGGATTTATATTTTTTATGTAAGAGCACTAAGCATTTTCGAGTTCAAGACTTGTGGAAGACATTGTTATGTAATTTTTCTAATATGATAATGAGAATGAGAATTTCCTTGATCCAACACTGAGTTGAATCAGAGGGCTAAAGCTCTTAGTTTAGGGTCCAACCCTAGTAGTAAAGGCTCCTCTCCTTGCACATGTATGCTCAGTTGATTTCATAGATTAATTGTTGAATTGGTTTTAGCATTATTTCATTGCAAGTAGTTGTGGATTTGATTAGTTTGCTTCCATTTGTGCATTGCTTTAGTTGTACCTTAGAAAGATAAATGAATACCAAAAAGATGATAGTAGGTAGCTTTGGCCTCATTCCTCCCTTCATGGACCATGGTTTGAGGAAAGAACTCCTATGCAACCCCAAAAAAATAGAATTTTGATTTCTTATGAAATTTAGGGTTTTTTGCTACTCAGGTCAGCATCTTTTCAGTTTTCAAGAATAGGATTCAAATTTCATTTCTGATATCTTCAGCCTTGCATTAGATCTCATAGTTTTTCACATTATTCTGCAAGTTTTTCCATGCATGAAATAGGCAACTAGATAATGGAATTATGTTTTCTTAGTTGATTGAAAATGTTTCTTGTTTGACATGATTCATGGATAAATGCTAGTGATTGATGCAATGTATAAGTTTCAAATGTACAAGGAGATATCATAACCAGCAACCCCAACCTAACCTCATCCATTCATGATCATCAAAATCCACTAAGTCCCTCACCCAATTCATCATTCCGTAAGAACAAATTTCTAGGGTTGTTGAGCACATCTAGCCATCTTACAAAATTTGTTTTGAGCTCTGAAGAAGTCCTAGCCACTCCCTTACCTTGTTTGTCCCACCATTCACCTTGCCTAAGCCCTACACTACCTTCCAAATCACTCTTATTTCTCTCAGTCGGATCCTGTAGGTATATAGGGGATCTTGTAGGAGCATTAGGACATCCTGTAGGAAGCACTAGGACATCCTGTAGGACGACCTGTAGTGGCCTATTTTGTGGCCGAAATGTGGAAAAAGCATCTAGGAAGATAGGATAAGTCCCCTACTTGCCTCCCAAGCCATATGACCTTTCACCACCAACTCTAACCCACCTTCTACATCACCAAGAGGATTTAGCATTCATATTTTTCACACAAAAAAAGGACAAAAAGAAAAAGAGTTATTGTGTTCAGTTACATGCATAGTTGTAGAGTGTTAGGTTATTTCAGATTGCATGCCTAGGACAGTAGGATCACACACATGTTAACTTAGCATTCCTTTTAAGCAAAGCCTCTTAGCAATTAGTTAGATGAGTGGTGTGTTTAAGCATTTGATTTCAGTGTTTCCTTACTATAGTAGACAATATTTTAGTTAGTTAAAATTTCCCCTTTCCTCATTGGTAATCAATCTTCTTTTGAATCAATAGAAGGCTAGATTGAGAAACCATAGTGGTCTATCACCAGCTTAGTAGTAAAAAATAACGGACCCGCCACATCTGCTTGTGTATACAACACTGTCACCCCCAAGTTTGTACGAACCTCGGGTTGATAAAGTAAAGTTGGTAGCCCCAGGAGTTGCAACATTCTTGCTGCAATACTAGTGCTCACCACTTTTTGGCATCGTTGTTGGGGAGGTTTCTGAGTAAGATGTGACTTTTTCTTTTTTTCATCCATTCCTTATCTCTAACATTCTGCTATTAGCTTCATTTCTACAAAAGTAATTGCAAGTTGGTTTGCATTCTTTTCCATTCTGCAAGTAATATTTCATTTAGCAGTTAGTTTCCATTCAATTGGTTATTTCAATTCTGCAATTAGTCTCAAATCTTGAAAAAACCTAAAAAAAAAGCAGAAATACTTTTTCATGCGTCGTAGGAATAGGGATAACTTAGGAAAATTTTTACCAAATACCACCACTGTTATGAAACCAACTCACAAAAATATAGAAAACATAGATTAATGACTTAGAAATAAGCCTCTTTGAGGGGGCAACCTCCTTTACATTACACAAATGAACAATTCTTTGATGATACAAAAGACAAGACCTCCTTTCTATACGTAGTAGTCTAAGGGGTCATAATATAATCAAATCGGACATAACAATAATAATATAAGGGCACAATAATAATAGTATTGGGCTTCTATGGGGAACAATAATAACAATAGCGGGATTCTATGGGGACTACATGGGTACAACAATATAATAAGGGGGTTGTAATAATAACAATAAGGGGTTACACTAGTAGTATAGGGGCCTAACATGCCCCTCTCCTTCAAAAAGTGTTGTCCTCAACGCTTGAGTAATTCTTGATGCTTCTGTATAAAATTCTTGTCCTTCCATGTGAAATCTTCAACAGGTAAGTTCGTGCACTTGATAAGGTGCTTTGAAATTGATTGATTTTGTAGCTGTCGACTTCTCGATTCTGTAAATGCTTCAGGTTCCAATATGATTTTTTTCTTCCTTGTCAAGTTCTAGCAATATTGTTGGAATTGGGATATTCAACAACTTTTGAATGAGTTCCCACCCTCCTTCACCATTCTTCCATTCATACCTTCCTTTGTGTATCAAATTTGGTTAAATAATTGTACCAACCTCTACCATTTCTACAACCATATGTTCAATTTCACTCCTTTGGGCATATGGATATCTATAAGGCTTGACATTTAGAGGAACACTTCCTGGAATCAAATGAATAGCATGATCATGATCACGAATAGATGGGAGACCTTTGGGAGTCTCAAATACCTTGGAATGATTGTCCAAGACTTTTTGGAAATCTGGATAAATAGATGATTTCAATGTGGAAACATCTAGCGAACATAATTGTGCAATTACACCTCTTTTTTTCTTTTTTAGAAGCTTTTTCATACCATTAGAGCTGATTATTTTTCCCGGTTTCCCTGCAATACGCCTTAATTCAACTTCCTTTCCTTCCACAGAAAATTTCATAAAACGTTCTTGAAAATTAAAAGCTATTGTACCCAAGGATTGTAGCCATTGGAATCCTAGTACAACATTAGCACCTCCCATTGGAAAGGAAAACATTGAGCTATTTAATAAATATTCTCCCATGGATAGCTTGATATTATGGCACTTTCTAGAGCAATTTATAGTTCCTCCACTTACAACCATCACTTGACACTGTGGTGTTGGATCTAGGAAGCAATTCAAGTCCTTGGCTATCTTAAAATTAATAAAATTATGGGTACTACCTAAATCAATCAACACTATTACCTTTTTTTTCTTGATATGTCCTTCTATCTTCATAGTTTGAGGAGTGGTAATTCCGACAAATGCATTACAAGATATGGTCGGATTCATTTCTTCTTTCTCTGGGGTTGGTTCCTGGCGAATATCCTTTTATTTTGATGTTTCTTGATACTTTTCTTCTTGATATTTCACTGTTTGAACCTTCTTCTTCTTGATATGTCCTTCTATCTTGAGAGTTTGGGGAGTGGTAATTTCTTCCATTGCTTTACAAGATATGGTCAGATTCATTTCTTGATGCTTGATGTGACCTTTCACTTCTTGAACATTTTTCTTCTTGATATGTCCTTCTATCTTGATAGTTTGAGGAGTGGTAATTATGGCCAATGCATTAAAAGATATGGTTGGATTCATTTCTTCTTTCTCAATGTGATCTTTCACTTGAACCTTTTTCTTCTTGATATGTCCTTCTATCTTGAGAGTTTGAGGAGTGGTAATTCTTGCCAATGCTTTACAAGATATGGCCAGGTTCATTTCTTCTTTCTCTAGGGTTGGGTCCTGGCACATATCCTCTTCTTTTGATGTTTCTTGATCCTTTTCTTCCTCCTCTTCATACTCTATGTAAAATAATTTCTACTCAGCACACTTATGACCTTTAGTGCATTTTCTATCACAATTGTAACAAAGCCCTTTTTTTTTCTTTTTTCTTCCAATTGTTGTGGTGTAACCCTTGTAGGTTGTGGAAAGCTAGGAGAAAAAACACTTCCATTATTATTTTTGTGAGGGGTAGACTTCCTTATTGCCATAATTTTACTTTCCACTTTGTAACAAAACCCTTTTTCTCTTTCCAACTATTGTGGTGTTGCTCTAAAGAAGGTGCTTCTCTTTATATCCTCATAATGTGCTATCATTTCCTCTATGAAAATTGACCAAGTAACAAGTTGTTTACAAGAAAAAACCCCTTTATACCATAAAAATTGATCCGGTTCTAAATATGAAGATGCAATACATACTTTTTGTAATAGTGGTACACCATGTAGATCAAAATATTTCTCCATATGTAGTATCCAATTTACCAAATCCTTGCCATCAAACTTTCTCATCTTTTTTTTTCTTGATTTTAGGAGCTCGATCTTGAAATGACTGTAACTTTGTAATTTCATATCATCCAGTTCTGAAATTGCGAATTGCAGTAGCCCTCTACGTCCTCTTTCTAATGCCACCATTCTGATCCAAATTGGATTCTCTAGGGAAGAGTTATGCTAAATCTCCCACAGTGACCTGATTATAGACTAGTTCAGCAGAGCGAACTTGTACGACATGCCACATGTCACTATTTTGACCTTTGGCTCTGAAAAATATATACAAGAAACTACAATTTGTTCTCTTTCTGTACCTTCTTACGAAATTTCAATCTGATGCTCAGAGAGAAAGTTATGATGATTTTCCCTAGATCACCTGTTTGGAATGTAATTCAGGAGTCTGCAAAAAGACCAACTTCTTCAGATCATATCTCAACAAATATAGCTTAAAAAGCTCTGAAATTTGGACCTGCAGTTCAGTGAGATTTCGTCTCAAATGGGTTTTTTTCACTTCTGAAACGTCACAGAAAACATTTATAGCGAAAATGCCACGATGACCTAATTGGAGCAGCGAAACCCTAGAATCCAAAGCTCTGATACCAAATGTTATGAAACTAGCTCAAAAAAAGATATAAAACATAGATCAATGCCTTAGAAATAAGCCTCTTCTAGGGGGAAACCTCCTTTACATTACATAAATCAACAATTCTTTGATGATACAAATGACAAGACCTCCTTTCTATATATAGGAGTCTAAGGGGAAATAATATAATTAGATCCGACATAACAATAATAATGTAAGGGCACAATAATAACAATAGTGGGCTTCTACGAGGACTACATGGGTACAACAATATAATAAGGGGGTTATACTAATAACAATAAGGGGTTACACTAGTAGTATAGGGGCCTAACAACTACCACTTCAAACAACCAACCTTCCCTCTTCTTCAATAGTTGTGAATTGGAGGACCCCTTAGGCGAAAAACTAGAGGCTTTTGAAGAGCCTACAGGGAGGAGAAGAAGAAGGAGAACCCATTCCAACTAACCTAATGGCTGAAAATATAAATTACATAGGAGATAGAGAAATAATTGAGGGTTCGTTTCCCATAAAAGAAACTAATAGGGATACCAATATGAAAAACATAAGCCCCTGTTATTACCCAAAAATTCTCAAAACATCATTATGTCAACTCTGCTTTTGTTCATGATTTCAAGGAGGTCTCAAAGTCATTTTAGTCTTGATAAAATGGTAAGTAATAGGCTTTGAAGTCTTAACATGTCATCTTTCATTCCCAAATAAAGTCCTTTAGGTTCACTTCATGGTCAAATAGGTCACATTTCATTTTTTTGCTTTCCACTCCCTCATTTTGTGTCCTTTCTCTCCACATTCGAATATCATTCCTTAAACAAGTTATCCAAGCTCCTCTCTGTCATTTAATTTTCAACCTTTGCATGTATCAGTCAGCTATCACCTTTGAAAAGTTAACTTTGTGACAAACAGCTTGCTGTCCAAATAGTTTTTTACAGCTGTCATATTTTTAAGAGGGCAGTTTGGGTTATAAAGGGAAATTTCCATGAAGATGAAATTATAAAAATAAGTCTATGTGTTTGGATAGGAGCCTATAGAGCTTTAAATAATCATGGATAACCTCAACTTCACACAAGCTTTCATCCAGATAGGTTACATGTATTTCTACCATGAGCTACAAGGGGACTTGTGTGTTTCTTGGACTGTTTTGAGCTATTGATTTCAACAGGAATTTTCAGCCAAATGAAGATGAGTTTCAAAAATATGAAGGAGGTTTTTTCTAAGAACATAGAAAGGAACAAAAACCGCTTTCAAATTTCTCCCAAGTACTACCAATTTTGAGATTCTAAGTTTCCTTTGAGACCTATTTTCAGAATTCTGGATTATTCCTGTTTTATACATGATTTTATAATGCAGATTCTAGAAAACTGAAGCTGGTTTTCAAAACCCTAATAGATGTTTTTCTTATAAAAATTCTTATCTACAAAAACCTCCTCCATTTTTGTAACAGCTATCAGGGATCAAGAGATAGGAGCTCAAGAGTGCAGCCTTCTTTTTCAGGAAAAATAGAGTTATTTTTATTGGTTGATGAAGTGGCTGAAGGTGAAAAGGTTGTTTCTTGAGGAGGGAGAAAGGTAAAACAAACTTAAATAAGTTCCACATAAACATGAAAAAGAGTATCAAATCATTCATTTTACAACTAGAGATATTTAGTTAAAGGAAGAACATACACAGTAGTTTCGTAGCGTGCTACGAAATTGCTGAAGGTGAACTTCTAGCACTTTATATATGTATTTTGGAGGTAAGGTATGATAAGTTTCAAGTTTTGATGTTTCTGGTAGACATATGAATATCATAGATGAAGTTTCAAATTGCAGAGATGCAGAAAGAATGGTTCAAAGAAGTATTTTACAGTGATATAAAAGTTGTGCTACAAAATCAGGCTATTTTTGTAGCGCAATCATGTTTCATCTTCTTCTCCATTTGTTCGAGGTTCTATTTTTGCACAAGTGGAAAAATTAAAGGTGTTTTTATTCATAACATACATAACTACAAAAACCTCTCTCATTTTCTTTAAATTAATTATTAGGTGGGAGAAATCGATGACTCAACTTGCGCTACGAAACTGCTGAAAGTCATTGAGCGAAAAACTATGTTTTCTGGTTTTAGTAGTTCACTTCATGATTAGTTTATGGCCAATTGAAAACGTATTTTAGAATTATGAAAGAGGCTTCTCTTCATAAAATATCCTGCTACATTAGCCTCTCTTATTTTCCTCAAAAGTGTTACCAGTTAAGAGAAAAAAGGCTTTCGTTGAAGCCATATTTTTCAAAAATCAAAATTTTCTAGCTTTACACATGTTGTTCAAAGACAGCTTTTGGACAGTTAGGTCATGGATCAGCAGGGTCGGTAACAATGTTGGAGGAATCATAAAGGTCGAAGACATGAATTAGCAACTACCAAATAATGTATTTGTCTTAGATAAGCTTGTTGAAACATGTTTTAGGAGTTTCACTCCTATTTGTATTAGGACTCCTAAAAGACAGTTAGCTGTCAATTTGTAATTAAGAGTTTGTTTTATGAGTAGATAGGTGTCAATTTTAGAAATTCAAATTCTCCTAAGGATGGATCATAGAATCCAAGGTTGTAAAGACTCTATATGAAGCATGAGGTCGAATTCCTCAGGGGTTGGTAATTGGATGAGCAAAGGAAAGATGTGTTATTGTAAGAGACTGTGTTTTTTTCAAACTTAATACAAAGATCAGTTTTACTACTCAAGATTCATGAGGGGTTTATGTGTTTGATGTTTTTGTGGCATTTTTTAATTACTTATTTGTAGTGGTATGAGCATTTTTACTTAGAATTCATTGGAAAATGTTCTAACTTCCTTCACATGCTTGTAGACTGTGTTTATTCACTGTGTTATTGTTTCACTTATAAACCTAAACTCCAAGTGCCTTGACTTCCATGTTTAGTTGATTATGACGTTTTTCTGAAGATTACTTTGACTGCATGGCCCAATAGATGTTTGCTAATCTATAATTCAACCAGTTATACATTTTTGTCCATTTTTATGTAAATGCTAGGAAGGGACTAATATATACAGAGGCAGTTTAACTTTTATGAAGCTGATATTCTTAGTGTACTTCAGTGAGATTTATATTTTATCTTTGATATGTTTTACTTCCATAGTATTAACAATTATTCTCAGAATTCATGGAGGAACATGCCCTGACTTCCTTTATGTGTTAAACTATGGTGAATTGAGTTCTTGGGTCCTATATTTGGATGTTTTTCTTCAATGTTTTAATACTTATTACGCATAATTCATGGTTATTCGTGCTCTGACTTCCTTTAAGTATTAAACTTTGATGAATCACTTTTAATACTTTCCTTTTGAAT
The DNA here is from genome assembly GCA_000404065.3 of Pinus taeda. Lineage (NCBI taxonomy): Eukaryota > Viridiplantae > Streptophyta > Pinopsida > Pinales > Pinaceae > Pinus > Pinus taeda. Next base: position 154,694 of record APFE030341106.1, read on the forward strand.
ACCTTGATGTATCATTACTCAAAATTCATGCCCACATGCTCTGACTTCTATGAACTTCAAGTTATTGAGGCTTTCCTGAATGTGTTACTCTTTCATTGAAGTATATACAAGCCTCAGTTTTATAAGAAGAGCTATTTTTTATCTTTATCTCTTTCATTTACTCCATAACCCAATGGTAGAAAGTCTCCATCTTTCAACCTATAAACATATAAAATCACAAACCAAAGAGTTAGCCATCTATCTATATCTTTAATCAATATCATTAACCCTTGAGAGAGCCCTCTCAAGCTGAGGAGGTTAAGCCTCAACCAAAAGATTGGTTTGAAAAAGTTACACTGAGATTGACTTGATGAGTAGCCTATCAAGGTCTTATTTTGCTGCTAATAGCCCCTATGGTCTTCATCATTTCAATGGCCTGACCTCAGAAGATCGAGACACTTTCTTATTTGAGTTCGTTGTCATATGCAGAACTTATGGTTACACCACTTATGAGCAGAAGTTGAAACTATTCCCATCCACTCTCAAGGATGCAACTTTGTGCTGGTTCATGGGTTTACCTGGGGACAACACCACAACTTGGGCTCAGATGCAACAAGCCTTCAACAACAAGTATTAAGACTACTACAAGTCCAAAGACACTGAAGAGAAAATTTTTAGAATGACCTTGGGGCATGATGAATCCCTAGAGGATTATGAAGAAAGATTCCAGCTTAGCTACAAAAGGGCCAGGTGCACACTTGATCCTGAGTCACTGAAGCTAGTCATGCTCCGAGGGGTAAGGGAAGATCTTTTGGATACCTTAAACTTGCTAGCAGGAGGGGACATCCACCAACTACCCTATGAAGATATGAAGACTATCTTTAGGAACCATTCTAGGGCAGCTAGGAAAAAGGGTAGGGGTAGCCAACCAATGGCCAGCTCATCCTCTTCCAACACATCCATAAAAGGAGAAATTGGAAATATGTTGGAAGACTTCAAGAGTGAAATGTTGTAAACCCTTGCCATGCATATGTACACTATGCCCATCAAGAGAAAGAAGGAGGAAGCAGAGATATCATTAGCCATCTTCTACCCTAGATTCACAAGGAGGCACCCTAGGAATGAATGTCCATTAAACCTGACTGAAATCTACTCATTTTGTGAAGAAAACCACTCCACACACAAGTGCCCTTCTCTACCTAGAATAAAAGATGTGTATCAGGGAACTGAAGAGGTGAGTGAACAACTCTACTACATAAATCAAAGGAGACCACATGGGCCTCATCCATTTCAGTAGGGAATGCAAGGGTCATCCCATGCATATTACAACCCTAACTAGAACACATCCATTCCTTCTTCGGTCCTCCTGCTTATCCCTTCTAGTCTACACCCCTCCTTGGTCTTTTTCACCTCAGTACCATTCCCAGCCAACCAGCCAGTCACTTCAACCATATACTCCACCATAGCCTCACTGGAATGCACAACCCCAAGGGTGGAGGCCCCCATACAACAATGCTCCAGCTTTATTTCCTTCACAACCTACTCAACCACAACATTTACACCATGCTCCACATAAACAACCTTAGATGCCTTCTTAGTGAAAATCCAAACCCGAACAACAGACAGGCACATCAAGTGTACAGTGGAGAGACATCTTATCCTACTTATGCTGTGGAGATTCAGGAAATCAACCTAAGATCTGGGAGAGTACTCCCGGACAACCAACCTCCACCTCCACCTAGGGAGAGTAAGGAGGAAAGAGAGGAAAGCATGCCTAGAGTGAATCCACCACCCTTTCCTAAAATATTAACTCATCGAGTCGAACCTACCCCAGAAGAGAATGCACTATTGGGTGAATTGAAAAATCTATGTGTAAAAATTCCTCTTCTCCAAACCATCAAGGATGTACCTATTTACAACAAATTTATTAAAGAGTAGTTTTTCAAACATCCAGGGAGGTGAAAAAGAGACACCCCTACGATTAATGTCATTGGACAACTGTCCGACTTAATGCTGGGGAAGATAATTTTCCCAAATTATTTGGACCCTGGAAGCCCTGTAGTAGATGTGCACATCAATGGCACCATTGTCCCACACACTTTCATTGATATTCGGGTTGCCATTAATGTAATGACTAAGGACACCATGCTCCAAATCAATCTCTAGGGTTCATTAAGAAAGATTACAACAGTCTTGCAACTTGCAGACTGTTCCATAGTAACCCCTGAGGGGATTGTTGAGGATGTGATGGTCTCCATTGACTCCCGGGAGTACCCTGCAGACTTCCTAGTTCTCCAGCCCAAGGCCAAGCTTACTGTTTAGCCTCTCATCCTTGGGAGACCCTGGTTATCCACTATCGATGCCTACATCAGCTGTAGGGCTAGAAATATGACTATGAAAAATGGGCATCTGTCTAAGCAGTTGGTATTGTACCCTCCTATTCAACCACCTCTAGAACATGACTTACCTTTATGGATAGAAGAGGAGGAAGAAGATGAGGTCTATTAAGCCCAACTCTATACCCTAGAAATGGCCATGGGAGGAGGACAGCTGGATGAAGATGATTTGATTGAGCACATACTCCAAAGTCAAACTCCCAGCACCTTGTGCTTAGAATAAGTAGTAAAGAATACCAAGAGAAACCATCATATTGATATATTCTTAGCTAATTCAAACCCTAACCATGTCAAAACAATAGAATTCAGCCCTGAAAGAACTTTGAATATCAACCCTTCTCTTTTTGTACACCATGAAGAAAAGTTGTCCAACATGCTAAGGGAACATTTGGATGTGTTTGCTTGGAGTTACAAGGAAATGAAGGGAGTGCACCTCTTGGTGTGTACTCACCACATTTATATCAAAGAAGGTTGCAAACTAGTTTGACAGCCCCAAAGGAGAATGAATCCAACTCTTAAGGATATAGTCAAAGAAGAAATGCAAAAGTTGTTGGATGCAGGATTCATTTACCCTATCTCGGATAGTGAGTGGGTTTCTTCTTTGGTGTTGGTTCCAAAGAAAAATGGGAAGTGGAGGATTTTTGTTGATTATAGAGAGTTAAAAAAGCAACAAAGAAGGACCATTTCCC
>APFE030341106.1:162757-170144 GCA_000404065.3 Pinus taeda
CTTTAGGTTGCCTTGGAGAAAGGAAGATAAGGGTAACAACACCCTTCCAAAGAAGAAAATGTTTTTGGAAGGGAAGGAGGCAATGGAGGAGAAAAATGGGGTCGGAAGAGAAATCCTTCCATACCCTTGCAATGAAATTAGCTACCACCTCATTAAATATATATCATGTCAAGGGAGATATAGTGTGGTGTATGGATAGAGATGACTCTTTGAGTGTTCCTGTAATTACCAGTTTTTCTATTAGTAATAAAATGGTATCAGAGCCAAGTTTCATTTCGTTTGAGTATACTTTTGGGAACATCTGAGTTTGCTTGAGTCTCGATAATGTATGTTGCCTGTTAAAGCCGAGGATGGCGTCTATGGCGTTTGAATACTAGGAGATTAGAACTTCTTTCCAGGAGGAGCCGTGAAACCTGCTCTGTTTACGATCACAATACTGATAAATCTGGTACACAACATTCTGAAGATTTATATCTATTACTCTGAAGTTGCATAAGTAAATTGTCTTCCGCTATACTAAATTCTTCACACTGTTATGGATTCTCGTCCTTCTATTAGTTCTCTTCATGAATTTGGTGATAAATCATTTGAAGAAATTTTAAAGGAACACGAAGATGCAGATATTGAAAGACAAAATTCTATTATACATGCATCTGTTATACAAGAAAATTCTGTTAATTTATTTTCTGAACCTGCAGATATTGAAAGACAAAATTCTGTTATACAAGAAAAGTCTGTTAATTTATTTTCTGAACCTGTTTCTTTTGGATCTTGGTCTCTTCCAAAGATAGATCCGAAAAATGTTTATAAGAATTTAGGATTATTGGACACTATCCAATTTTGGAGATATAAGGTGAAAGAGGAAGTCCTACAAACTACCTCTAACAATAATATCCTTCATTCTTTAAACATTATCAACCAAGCTGAATTTTACGTTGCCCGGAAAGCAAGTTATAATTTTTCCCACTTTGGACATGTCCAAGTGGGAATTCAACCTCTACACAGGAAAGGACAAGATGTGGCCTTCTTTTCCTGTATATTTGATCGATGATGGAGAGCTTCTCCAAAAGCTCTCATTGGTGGATGCCAAGTTACTCTTGCCTATGGCCCTACATCATGGTCATGTGTCCCTGACTTTTCCATATCCCTATCAAATCCTAATGCAATCAATTTTCTTATGCTTGGATTGTGGACACATGGATATGATGACTTTGATGATGATAGCAAAAATATTGACATCTGGTGGTCCTTTGTGGTAAAATTTTACAAAAAACTACTCCTTCAGTAGTTAAATCTGTCTCCTCTCAGTCAGAATTCACGACATTAATCACTCATGATTATGGAATGAATCTCATAGCACCGTAGATGATTCCCAGAGCTGCCTTAAAACCGCCTGCAGAATGGGTTACAAAATGGGAATATATTGGAAAACTTACTAGACCATCACCTGTAAATTCCTCCACAAATTTTACTTCTAAATATGGAAATGTTCATACCATCTTCCCATGGTCACGAGCTGAGTGTGGTGGACCCTCTATATCCATTTCCAACTCTGTACATACTCCGCATCCCATTTACGTAGCCTCCCCATTTTTAGAATCAATAAAGAATGTGGTTATGAATCGTGTTGCCTCATCTAGAAACCCTTTAGCTGCTATTTGTGACCATCCTCACTGTTCCAAAACATACTGTCAATTTTCTTCACAGCCACCTACCCCGCATGGAGATAATCAAGAAGACAAAAATAGGATAAACATGATTACTTTTATACAAGACAAAAGTAAATATGAAGAGGACTATACCAAAACTCGTCTCTTCAATATTCATGAAGAGAAAATCATACAGTCAGTACAGTAGAATACTCATAAAGGCTTAGGATTTAATGATGGATCTGAAATCCCATCATACAGGAAAAATCCTATGAATAAAATTCCAAACAGTGTGGAAATTCCTTCAGATAATGAGATCATTGCATTCTTGAAGATCTTTAAAGGAATTATTTTGTACGATCCAGATGATATGTGGAAGAAGAAAATGTTCAATTGGGACATTTTCACACACAAGTCAGAAAACAGATATGTTGAAGAATTGAAGCTTATTCCCAAAACCGAAAAGAAAAGTTTCAATAAACAAAAGAATGAGGAATGGAGAAATTGGATGAAAACTAATAACCAGTGGATTTCTTTTTATGAATGGTATTACCCTTGAATCAAATAGAAGAATCCTTAAGAAAACAGTTCAAAAATCAGGCAAAACAAAAAAGGATTCTTGATGCTGATAAATTCATTAAAGGAAAGATGGAATCTAATGCTGTCATAATTCCATCTCCTTTAGTAAGTCCTGACTTTTCTCCAAAAATATAGAAAATGTTGTCTAAACCAAACCTGCCCAAAAATTTCCAGGTCATAAGGATGAAAGGAGAAAAATTGGTGAAAGAAATTTGTAGCAGTCTGCAAATAAACATGATTAGATCTACTTCCCCTCCAAAACACAAATGGGAACTTTTTGATGGACAAATCTATCAAATAGAAAATGATTTTCCACCATGGGAAAACTTTGTTATCAGACAACAGGATGGAAAAATTTATAAACTGTCTCCAGTTCAAACAGAAGATTCAACCGAAGAATTTGTCTTAGCTACAAACTGGACGAACCTTGCTCTTTCTAGTTTGGAAAAATTTCTAAGAACATAGCGTAAGTCTATTGAGGACATGAGTAATATTCTAAAAGAAATGATGATTAGAATGCTTCAGAAACAGGACTATGCTACTGTATGTTTAAATGAGAATGTAACGACTCTTGCAGAAAATGATAAACATATAGCTGAAAGCCTGGATAAGCTCAAGTTATCCACAAAAAATAAAATTCAAGATGTAACAATTATCCAGGGAAGAGAAATTGTTAAGGTTAATTCTAGCCTTGACATACTCAAGAGGCAAGTCTTGAATGTCTCTATTTCTGTTGATTCACTCAAAAAGAGACATCCTATAGATTCATACAAATCTACCACTCTTTTTAGTGAACCTCACTCTCAAATTCCTTATAGTGACAACCAACAGAGGTTGAGATTCCAAAACCAGGGATTTCATATTCTTATGCACCTTTTGTTGCACCTAGTTTCTTTGGCCATCGAAAGCCAAATCCCTATGTTTCTTCAAAAACAAATCCATCAGCTAGCTCTTCTTTCACAGAATGGATGAAGAAAAATGCTTCAGAAGATGAAGAAGACAAAGAAGAAAAGAAATGGTATAAAAACTTAGAAGAAGACAAAGGGACAGGATTGAACAAACTTGAAATAAACAATGATGAGCCTTCACTAGAAATCCTTGAGGAATTTGTATAGAATTTTTCTCCTCAAGATAAACTTCATTCTAATATTCCAAATGAAGAAGTAGTTCATGCAACTACTTCCAGATCCACATGGAATTCCACTTGGTCCCCTGCTCCTGACAGGAGGGATATGATGAAATCCGAGTATCACAAATATTGGTCAGCCTCCTCAACATATTCTTGGAATATTGACAACTGCACAGAAGCAAAAGTATTATCAGTCATGTTCTCCATGTTAGTATGCTATAGGACCTATCTGGCTAATGATATTGGACCCATAAATTCTACAAGAAGAATCATTGGCGGGTTTGAAGGATCTTTAGATTCTTGGTTAAAAGCAGAAACGATCAAAGATCCTCTATTGCTGACTAATTAGGAAAATTCACAGGTAAAGATGCCTACAGAAGTACTTACATGGATCCGTTTACCTCATTTCCAATAAACAATATGATTGGTTGTTTACTTTATGGCATTACTGTTAACTTTATTGGCTTCCCATAGATAAATAATGATATGACTTCTATTACTCTTGTTGCTATGAAACTTCATAATATGAGGCATTTTGATGAATACTTTAATGAGTTCCTACATAGATTGGATACTTTGTAACCAGAACTCATTCTTGAACCCAAATGGAAGGAAATATTTGTTTCATCATTACCAATATGGGTGTCAACAACAATAGTCAGCAAATTGCCAGGAAGCATTGGTGACTACAAATTTGGAGTAATTAGGCAAGCAGTCAAAGCCATAATTGTTGAACTTTGCTCCCAAATGAAGATAGCCAAAGCAACCACGAATCCAAAAAAGCAGCATGGTTACCAACAACTGTGCAAGCAATGGCACCTTTCTGCTCCAAAAAATTTAGAGGGGAGAGATGTGCATGCTTACAGGAAAAAGAAGAACGCAACAAATATTTTTCAGGCAAAAAGATCATCCACCAAAAGAAGCCGAAAGACTACAAACAGACACATCTATTTACATGAAAAAGGGAAGTTCAATGTTACCACTTGTTATAGACATTTTTGGGCACTTCAACCCCAATCATAAATGTCCATAAATTGAGGACTCCTAAGTTTTCAAAAGTGTTGCTTCACTGCCTAAAGGAACAAGGTCAACTGATTACATCATCTCCCAGAAGTTCTCCACTGAAAACTGCTCATAAATGGTCAAAACTAGACCATTATGAAAGCTCATGCAGAGGGTGCGATGCATATCACTTCCCAGTGTACAAGGTGCGATGCATACTGAAATTGCTCCTCTGTAGGGTGCGATGGTCGGGAATGGACAAATGGCAGGGACAAAAATGCGAGGTGGAAGATCATGGAATATTCCAGAAGCTTCCCCTCTAACACTTGCCTCTCTATTTTCGACCAAGGATGAGTAAGAGATCATCATTCTCCAAGTGGAAGCAGGAACTATCAGAGAGAGGAAACTAATCAAGAACCCAAAAGTGACTCACCTCTCTGTAATCATCTATATATGGATCCCTCATCACAGAGATCCAGAGGCTAGAATTTTCTATTTTAGAGAGAAGTGCTATTGGTTTTCTGGTGTACATTCATAGTGTTGGGTGATCTAAGCTTTGCTTGAGGTGAAGAAGGGCTTCATAGCTGGAGGATGATGCTGGGTCAGAGCATATGGCTGTAATCCTCTTGCTACTTTTCATCTTAATAAAGCTATTCTTGTTTTCTTCCATATTCTTGTGTACTTGGTTTATATATGCATTTATATGGTTAACATACATCTGATCCTGTGTTATTTATAGATATAGATCCTTGTTTCTTCGATAGTATTATGTTGCTATGATTCCACAGGTTCTCTTTGAAGCTGGGCAAACAAATAAGAAGCAGCGAAGCTCTATCAAGAAGGAGAGGAAATCAAGCGCAAGACTCAGGTTGGTCTTCTTGGTTCTCCTTTTGTCTATTTCCACAAAAGAAAACAATAGTAGACTTTACTTGTTTGTTTCTAAGATAGCCACCCATATTAGTGGGAATAGCAGCATCCGAATGGAAAATATTCCCGGTAACAAAATGGCGACTCCACTGGGGAGCGACTAGATTACTTGTTAGCCTATCTATCCTTGTTTCTTTTATAAACTTACAGACGGAGCCTGAAGTCAAGCCAGCTAGCCTTCGAACTGCATTTGTTATACAAATGCAAAGTAGATCAATGTTGCTTCAGTACATCTCCGTGTTTTGTTTATGAATTAAACAATAGATCTGCAAGCAATCTAATTGCCCTAAGTGGTGGCTCTAGTAACCTCTAGATCACCCCTGTGTTTTACATACACTGATCTTTACTTACTCGGCCTAAACACCTGAATTAGATTGCAAATTGTGAGTGAAAACCTGTTTAAAGTCTCGCACTGGTACCATCACACCTGCCTACAAGGCAGTCTGTATGCATCGCACTTCCCGAGTGCAGTAGGTGCGCTGCATACTAATTTCACTGTGTAATAGGTGCGATGGTCAAGGAGGGTTAACTTTACCCTCAGACTGTGGTTTTTTCTCACTGTTTTCAGTCCTATTAAGGAGTTTTTCTGTCTGTAGTCAGTGTACTTCTGTGAAAACCCCCTTCTCTTGCATTATTCCGCCTCCTTAGTGAAAAGAACTGTAAATGTTTTTATGTATTGTGCGCCATTTTTAGTTCTCTTTTGCAAAAAAGTAGCATAGTCAAACTATCGTCTCTAGATATGAAAGTATCGTAGCTGTTGTTTTTAGTTTTGGAAAACAATCCCATTGTTCTTGATAGTCAATTATATAGTTACTCTTGCATAGGATTTGAATTAGTAGTTTTAAAGTGTCGAAAAGCAATTTTCATTTCAAAATCGCAAAGTGTCTCTCTTGCTTTCACTTCATTTTGAAAAAGAATTTTATTGAGTACTGTCGCTTTAAAAGTAATTCAGATTTGCACATAGCTTTCTTAACATCATTTCCATTAAGAAGGCTGAAAAAAAATACATGCATGTGCATTTGCATTTTGATTTCTTGGCTTGATTTAGGACTGTCCATTTAGCATGTGCTCTGTGCTCTGTGAAGAAAAGATTCTTGACTTTCTTCCCTTAGTAGCTAGGATTTTCATTGCTGAAAGAAGATAAAGCATTTGTTTATCATCTTAGACTACATTTTAGGAATTATATACACATCACGCGGTGAACCTGAAAGGCAAATTGTTAAGCAAGATCAACTTAAAATAAATTCAATGAATCTAATAACGCTTTGGAACTTAATGCACAACATCTAGAGGTCTAGGCTAGAGATGTATTCTGGCATCGTAAAGCCTGGTAACTATTGTTTTCAGTGTTGGTTGGGTGATTCCTCCACTCTAAGACGGCAAGTGCTAGTACGGACTTGTGCTCCCACGTACCGTCGAGTATATATTGGGAGACCACAATAGGCTACATCCTTTATCCTTAGGAAGCTGTGTCTACCGCCCTATCGATCGCAATGCACCGAACACAGCATTCGGGAAGATTGACTGTCGTACCGTAAAAGTATTATGTAGTTTTGCGATTGGTTTGGTAATCCTCTCTGCCTAGATCTCCAGAGAATTCCATTTTGCTCCTTTTCAAACTCCTTAAAGGAAAAGGTCCTCTGAGCACTTGTCACTTCAAGCTCAATAAAAATCAAAGGCGACTAGAATCATCTTTTGTTTTTTCTCGAATCTTTAAAATTGAAAAAACAAGTTGTGTCCAAGTGTCTAAAAATTTATTTTAATTGGAATAACGTCACAAATTCCCCTGTTGATCTTCAAGTTGAGATGGAGTCTACCAACCAAGGATTTCCCTGTGAAGGAAATCCTAGTCCCTTCTCCTCTTGGGGAGATGTTGGTGCACCCCATATGGCCACTTTGTCACTTCCAGGATTGACAATTGGTTTGCCCTTCTGGCTCTTCTCTACCTCTGTCGTTCAAAATCCCATAATTCCTTAACTGTCTAATCAACAACTAGACGACACTAGAGTTGCCTCCCAACCTTCTACTTCATCTGATTCTCCCTCTCCTCCTTCCTCTTCGCTTGATAAAGCCGATAAAGCTAAAAATCAAGTAACTGAGA
>APFE030341106.1:171440-187211 GCA_000404065.3 Pinus taeda
TTCATGATTGACATTTTTACATGCCAAATATGTCATTCTTTGCATGCTGCAATGTTCCATATTTGCTACAGATGCTAGAAAAGGATGCTAGGAGAAAGTTCCAGTTCAAGTGCCACTCCTGTGTTCCAATTTTGATATACTAGTCCATTTTTGAAGAATTTCTGGTTATAGGGAGGTCCAAACAGTTTAATCTTGGTCTCCCTAGGGTTCAATTTCCTGTTTTAGAATATAGAGAATTAACATCTGTCCAAACAGCTTAATCTTGGCAGATTCCTAGATAGGTAGAGAAGCAAGGGTGCTCAACAGCTTAATCTGAGCCCCTAGATGAAATAAGTGTAGATGTAGATAGGAGGACAGAAAAAGAAAAAGTTGAACAGCTGGGTCTGCAAGTCTAAGTGCACCCAAACCAAAAAGAAGAGAAAATGCTAGGTAAGTAGGCTGGGTAGGTAGTTTTGAGGTTGCAGAATATTGATTTGTGATAAATTTCATGTTTTCAAGTGTCGTATTTGTTTAGGTCACAATTATCAGGAAGTGGCCATTTGAAGGACTCAAGCGAAGCATGTCTAACTCCCCCTTCTTCCTCCTTCCCCAAATCATTCACTAACCTCCCAAAGAGGTCAAGATCTGCTTGATATCTCTCAGCTTCACCATTTTCATATCAACTTCCTTGGTAAAGATCTGCTTTGACCAAGGAATATTCATACTCCCGTTATAAATCATTTTTCCCCTTAAAAAAACCTGAGATTTACATACTTAGCGCTTTCTTATCACCTGTCATATTAACTACTAACTTTTACTATGTAGCTCCCTATCTATTTCCCCTTCCCCTACTAAAAACTATGTTTATAACTCACCTATATACTTATCCCCTCCCCCTGGTTGAAAAATAACCATAAAGTTCACTTGGGAATTGCTAAGTTTATTTGGAACTTAGTAACAACCCTCCTTTGTCTCAAAAGCCATCTTCCAATGCAAAGGACCCCTTCCTGTGCATTAATTCCCCCCTCCAAATTATAACAAACCTATTTGTAATGCCCTTGGACTCATTCCATGGAATAAATTCCTCCTTCCGTTGCACAAAACCTATGCCCTGCCCCTTTTTCCTAAAGTCCCGCCTGTAGATAAATTAACCTCGCTCGGATTTAACCCCAAAAAACCCATTTTTCTAATGTTTTTCCCCCAACAAACTAAATATTAAAAAATTAAATGGCGCGCAGCCCCCTTCTTATCCGTCCGCCACCTTACCTTATCCGCCAGCCGACAGATCTAGTGCACCCGCGATCTACGGTGGGCGGGTATTTTCCCGCCCCGACATGCTGAGGGTTAGCGCTCGGGAGATCGGTAGTTTGCCATCGTACCCCTGCCATGCGTCGCCCTCCCGGCTGTGGCGGAGCCCCCCCTGCCACTACTGCCCAGGCACAAAAGCAGTGCGCCACAACCCGGAAACCACCCTACCCTCGCATGACATGAGCGCCATGTCACCTGCAAAGTTGTCGCCATCTCACCCCTTCCTGCCTGCGTCGGCCTGCCACCGTATTGCCACGTCATCGCTCACCGTACTACCACGTCATGCTACTGACATCATCATGCTGACATCATCACCGTACAAGAGGGTCCCACTGCTGATTTCATCCTGACGTCATCCGCAGTACCGCTGATGTCATGCTGACGTTAGCAGCTGAAAAAACGCACAAGTGCAAAATTGAGGCTTCGGAGGCCCAGAATGAAATTCTGAGGCAGTTTTCGATGCGCAATTGGCGCTTAGTGCTAATCGCACATCGCTACGGGAAATGGGCCAAATTAGGGAATCGTTTGATAACTCAACCATTTTTGTGCCGGAAAGGGCAGAAAAGGCCCGATTTTGCAATTTTTAGCGTATCAGAAAAAAGAGAGAGGCCCGGTTCAAGTATAAAAGTGTATCAGAGCAAAAGCGAAGCCAAAATTAATGTCAAAGAGTATCAGGATGCGGCAAAGTGTATCAGTAAAGACCTGTCAATGGCCCAAAGCAGGAAAACATTAAAGAAGCCTCCAACAAAGTCAACAAAACAGTAAAGGCAATCAAAGAAACCTCAAATCACACTTACTGCACATCAAAGTCACATAAGATCAGTGGACCAAAACTCAAAGCATAGTTATTGCATAACCACTGCATCAGGTCACCAAGGACACCATATTAACTCATTTTGATCCAACTGCCTCTGGCGCAGCCCAAAGGATATTTACTTGCATTTAATTACAGCACAAGTTTAGGTTTAAAAACTTTCCCGCATACCTGTTTAGGTCAGCTGTAATAAATACTTTTGGATATTTTACCTATAAAGACGACCCTGCACAATGTAATGAGGGTTGGTTTTTGTTGGTTGGATGTTTTTCTTGAGCAGAGACTCGCACTGTATATTTGATCATTTCTATAATCAAAGATTGCTTACGAGCTTGGAGAATGAATTGTGTACTGTGTTTAATGGTTGAAGAGTGACTATGGAATTTTTGTGCTGATACATGACTCAATAAGTGATTCTTACCTCTGTTTTTCCATTCATATATCATTATCTAAGCAGCAGAAAGAAGATTAGCTTAGAACTTTTTTAATTGCACTCTATGCTCAATTTCTACTGTTTCTTTATGTTTTTCATCTGTTTTAGGCATAAATATGAATTCCACCTGGCTCATATTTGCCCTAATTCACCATGTATGATAGTTATCCAGGGATTCTTAACTGCCCCTAGATAGAGCTCATTTTCCTTCCCTCTGTTAAGCTGATTGAGATATTCTTAATTGCCTCTCATTCCTTACATTTCACTCCATCTATTTAGCTTGAAGGTTGTTTCATGTGCAACTACCTTGCTCCATATTCCTCTTGTGATCAAGAAAGCCTACCTGCGGTCCTACTCCTTGACTCCACGCCAAATGGTTTGAAACTTATCACTCTATGCATGCCTCTCTGCTTGAACGCATCTTCCTTCCATTCAAACACCATCCAAACCTAAACAAAACCCACTGAACCCAATAGCTAGCCTAAAATCATCATCAACAAAGCTAAATCATCAAGAGAGAGCCCTCTCTGCTACAGGTGGGCTAGAACCTGTAATCCAAAGATTGGTTTGTGGTTACCTCGGCCGTATCCCTTCAGGAGCTTAAGGACAACCTGAGTGATAACATAATGGCGACTCCACTGGGGACCTTCCTTAGATAATCTCACAAAACTAGTCTAAAGCTCCGCAGAGGAAGAAACTGACCTTTAAAAGTTTCTGTTAACCTGTATTCTTACAAAAATTCCCAAAAACAAGCTAGAAGATGGCTCCCAAGAAGCATTCACGTTACACAAGATCAAATCCAGATCCAAATCCCCCAGTTGTTTTTTATAACCCCAATATAATTCCTAAGATCCTTAGAAAACAAGAGCAACAAGAAGGTTTGACTGCTTCCAGTCCTCAAACAGTTCAGCGTAGCCATTTAGCAACCCATGTTAAAGTTCTGTTCCGTTCAAACCCTACTTCCCCTGGTTCATCATCCACTTCTATAAACCCTGTTTCCACACCTCCATATACCACCACTACTACTCCAATTATCCCAGTTGCCCTAGTTGTTCCACTTATCCCAGTTGTTATGGCTAATAGATATGCACCTTTACAGCTGCCTGCAAATCCCGGGGCTATGCCTCAGGATTACCAGACTAAAATTACCTATTTTGATGGCACAAATTCCTGCGCAGCCCTTCAACATACAAAGAAAATGCAGGATTACGTTCAGAGTTATGAGATTGATGATGACAGTGTAAGAATGAAGATTTTTGTCCAAAGTTTGACCGGTGATGTCAGGACTTGGTTTAGAGCACTCCCAGCCAATTCCATAGGAGACCTAGAAGCCTTATATCAGTCCTTTATCAATAGCTGGGAGAAAAGGAAAGACCCCTTGCACATATTATTTTAATATGACACTATCAAAAGAGGCCCTTAGGAGAATATTCTGGATTACTGTGCAAGGTTCAATAATGTCTACAATGCAATACCACTGAACTTAAGACCTCCACCTGATCTTGCTTTGTACAAATTCCCTGATGGTTTTGATGTTGAAATGGCTTATCAGATAAGGGAAAGAGCCCCTCAAAGCCTTGCAGAGATGCAAAATGTTGCTGTTAGTGTGGAGGCAAACCTAATTGCCAAAAGAAACAAAGCTAGAACCGAGAGAAGAACTACCTTTAAGGAAGAACCCTCAGCCTTAGACCAAAATTTGGATGCTATTATCAATGGCATGCATAGGCTGGGAGACAGAGTAGAGAGTGTTGAGAGGAAATCATCATGGGAAGGGCAACAACCCAACACCATAAGGAATCCAAACTTCAGGAAAAATCAAACCGCAAATGCTGGAAGGGCTAGTCCCGACCATGATATTAGGCCTCCTTTCCAAGAAAACTACGCAGAGGCGTCCACATCCAGTGAGCCCACAGAAGAGACTCACATAAACTTGATAGATTCGAAAAATGAGCAGCAAATCTTTCTCACTCAAGAAGACCAAGACTACCCTGATATAAAACAATTTCAGACCAAGACGGGAGAGTCTTTTGATTTTAAACAAGGTTATGATTCTGCTGTGTATGAGGTCCACAAACAATATAAACTGAGAACAAGAACCATTGAAGCCCCAGCACCAACCAAAGCAAAGGACAACAAACAACCTAATAAGATTAAAGGCAGGGTTGTCATAACAGAACCATCTGATATTGCTGTCCCAAACCCGCATCAAGTGACTGTAGAGGACATATCAGACATACAACCTCCTACTGATCAGCCTCTACCTTCTTTTTCCTCAAAAGAAAATTTGAACGGCACTCCAAAAAATCTTCCCAAGACAGAAATACCACAAACTGTCATTCACCATAACATGGACAATCCAAAGGAAAACACAGAGACTATTCGTGAAAAGGAGAAATCTGCTACTATTAACGCAAAGAATCCATCAGAAAAACCATTCAATTTAGAAGCAGAGATTGGAAAAATTAAAATATCCATCCCCCTCTTAGAACTTGCCAAACATGATGTATATAGGCAACAAATTCAAAGATCACTTCAGTTACCAGAGGTCAGGGATGATGTAAATGTTTTAGATGATACCCCTGAGCTGCTGTTTGGTCCAGAAGTTAATGGAAAAACAACATATGGATATGTTCCACCTTTTTATGTCAGTCTGCACATACATGACAAAATCTTGCACAATGCTATGTTTGACTCAGGTGCCTCACACAAACTTATGCCCAAAGCTGTGATGGAAAAGCTACACCTTGATGTCACAAGACCCTACAAGGATCTATACTCCTTTGACTCAAGTCAAGTCAAATGTGTAGACTTAATAAAAGACCTTTGTGTGTCTTTAGTCCAATTTCCCAACAAGACAATCCTAATGGACGTAGTAGTTGCTAACATTCCAACAAAATATGGTATGCTCCTATCAAGATCATGGGGAGCAAAACTCCAAGGATCCCTTCAAATTGACCTCTCTTATGCCACTATATCTATCTTTGGGAAACCAAAGAGATTGTATGGAGAAATACTGATGAAGTATGTGGTGAGTAGTGAGGAGATGCCCCAAAATTTTCCAATTTACTCAATCCATTCTGATATGGATTCGTTTATTCTTTTTAATAATGATAATGATCCTCCAACTGATGAGAAGCCTCTAACTTCAGAGCTAGAGACATGCATAAATGAAGAACCGGTTGCCCGTGCCCATGACATAGTCACAACAGTCAAGGCAGCCAGTAAACAAGAAGAACCTCCTCAAACTGAAATTCTAGATCTGCCCAATCCTAAAATAATTGAAACTCTTGATACAAACCAAAAACAAGAAATTACATGGTATTTAGAGTTTGATGGTTATGTCAACAAGTTGGGAGCAGGGGCAGGTGTATGGATTCACAATACACATGACAATCATGCAGAAGGCCATGCCTACAGACTAAATTTCAGATGTACCAACAACATGCCAGAGTATGAAGCTCTCCTCTTAGGCCTAAAATTGCTCAAAGTTCTAGGAGCTACAAAAGTGTCCATTCTAGGTGACTCCGATTTGATCATATGACAAATGAAGGGCAACTTCGTTACTAATGACAATAGGATGAGGGCCTATAGGACTGCTGCAATAGATATACTCTACACCTTCGCTGAATCCAAGCTTGCCAAGATTTCTAGAAACCATAACATACATGCCCACAGCCTAGCCACTTTTGCTAGTACATGCAAGCTTCCCTTTGAGCCAAATCACCATTTTACTGCTGAGATAAAACATATGCCCGTTGTTCCTAACAATATTAGAGATTGGCAAGTATTTGAAACTGATGCCCACATTAACAATTTCCTCACTCTTGAGGGCGAGTTTTCAAATTTAAACATTGACATGGAGGTTGTGAACAATTCCCAACAACAAACAAATGAAAATCAGTAGGCTGTAACAACAAAACAAATCTTGAACCCAACTGTTTTTGACAATGCAAACATAAAACAGCTGAAACATATGCATTTAGAGGAAACTGCCAAAGCAGACGTTGAGTTCATTGATCTGAAGAATATTTTTTTGCCTGCTAGCCTTACTCCATTAGAATATATGTTTGATGACAATGATGTGCCCAAAAAGCCAAAAATGGAGCCTTTAGATGCTGCTATAGAAGAACACAACATAGGGATTTGTTCAAAGAGTTCCAAGATGTATTTGCTTGGAGTTATGAGGACTTGAAGTCCTATGACACCTCAGTGATTCAACATACCATTCCCTTAAAACCAAATCAAAAACCATTCAAGTAGAAACTTAGAAGAATAAACCCTATGCTTCTTCCCCTAATTGAGAAGGAAGTAAAAAGAATGTTTGAAGCAGGTATTATAACACCCATCAGATTCTCTGAATGGGTATCCAGTCTCGTTCCCACAAGAAAAAAATCAGGTGAGATCAGACTGTGTGTAGACCTAAGAAACTTAAACTAGGTCTCTTTAAAAGACCACTACCCTCTGCCTAAAATGGACCACATCCTACAAAGAGTAGTGGGTTCCTCTAGGATTTCTTTACTAGATGGATTCTCAGGTTTCAATCAAATACTTGTTCACCTAGATGACCAAGACAAGACAACCTTTACTACACCCTGGGGAACATTTAAGTATGTTAAAATGCCTTTCGGGCTAAAGAACGTTGGTGCCACCTTTCAAAGGGCAATGGATATTGCATTTGCCAAGGAAATCCATGAATTCCTTGTTGTCTATCTTGATGACTTAACCCCTTTCTCCAAATCTGATCAAGAGCACCTCAAACACTTAAGGTAGATCTTCATGACATGCAGGAAATATGGCATTTCCTTGAACCCCAAGAAGTCCTTGTTTGGCATTGGGGAAGGTAAGTTGCTAGGCCACATCATCTCAAAAGATGGTATCGGAATCGATCCAGAAAGAATTCAAGAAATCCTTCAAATTCCATATCCAAGAAACATAAAAGAGTTGCAAGCATTCCTTGGAAAGATCAATTTCCTAAGGATATTGATCCCAAACTTAGCAGAAATGATAAGACTGTTAAGTAACATGTTAAAAAAGGATGCCAAGGTAAGATGGTCTCTGGAAACCAAGCAGGCTTTTGAAAGTATCAAATCCGCCTTGACTCAAACGCCCGTACTCACAAGTCCACAATTTGAAAAGGATTTTATCATCTTTTCCTTTGCTTCAGAGCACACGATAGCTATTGTCCTTCTGCAAAAGGATGATCAAGGAAATGAAAAACCTATTGCATTTTTCAGCCAAGCCTTAAGAGATGCACCTTTAACATACCAAATCATGGAAAAACAGGCATATGCCCTTGTCAAAGCCATCAAAGACTTCAGAGTTTATATTTTGTATTCACATGTGATTGCTTATGTCCCAAACTCTGTTGTAAAAGACATATTAACTCAAGAAGGACTAGAAGGCAAAAGAGGCAAATGGATTGCCAGTATTCTTGAATATGACATTGAGATAAAACCCACAAAGCTGATAGAGGGACAAGGTTTAGCCAAGCTAATGTCCGAAACAAATCTTCAGGCCTTAGACATCAACCAGCTGGACAATGAACAAGAGATGGCGACTCCACAGATCAGTGAAACCTTTTTACAATCCCCATGGTATGCCGATATTTGCTATGTATTATTAAACCTGTGTGCTCCCCCAGGATATTCCAGAACCAAGAAAAGATTTTTGAAGATGAAAGCTGTAAAGTTCTGTGTCTTAGATGGTGCCCTGTTTTGGAAAAATCATGAAGGAATACTACTAAACTGTTTAACCATAAATGAAACCAACAGCATCATGAAAGAGTTCCATGTAGGGGACTGTGGAGGGAATCTATATTGGAATTCCACTGTTGACAAGATTTTAAGGGCTGGTTATTATTAGCCCTCTCTATTTCCAGATGTCAAAAAATTTGCTGTCTCATGTCACAAATGCCAAATCTTTGAAGGAAAAGGAAAACTGCTCCCTTTGCCCCTTAAGCCTATCTCAACTGAACAACCTTTTCAACAATCGGGTCTTGACTTCATAGGTGAAATCCACCCCTCTTCTTCAGGCCAGCACAAGTGGATTTTAACATCCGCCGACTATTTGACCAAGTGGATTGAGGCCATCCCATGTAGGCAAGCTAATGACTCCACTATTATCCGGTTCCTTGAAGACAATATCCTTTCTAGATTTGGCTGCCTTGAGAAAATCATCACTGACAATGCTGCTGGTTTCAAATCCAGAAAGATGATCAACTTCTGCCATAAATTTCACATTACCTTGGGCCACTCTTCAGCTTATTATCCTCAAGGTAATGGATTGGCCGAATCATCCAACAAAAGTCTCATCAACATTATAAAATAAGTGCTGGAAGAAAAAAAAAGAGTTGGCATAGGAAGCTCACAAATGCCCTATGGGCAGACAGACTTTCAACCAAGAAATCCATTGGGATGAGCCGTTATGAGCTAGTATATGGCATGGAAGCTAGATTTCCTTCATCTTTGGGCATTCCTACTATCAAACTGTTACAGGAGATTCAGGCTAAACCAAATGATATTCAAAGAAGAATTAATCAGACCATTCACCTTCAGCAAACGAGAGAGCAAGTGTATGACAGAGCTCAAATTTTGCAGGAAAAGCTCAAAATAATGTTTGATAAGGGAGCCAAGGCTGAGGATTTCTGGGTTGGCAGCAAAGTTCTAAGGTGGGATTCACGAAGAGAAGACAAAGGCAAACATGCTAAGTTTGATTTTCTGTGGAAAGGTCCATTCATTATCAGTGCAGTGCAAGGCAACAACACATATTTCCTCAAATCCGAAGATGGCAGCACAACTGAAGAAGGCCCTGTAAATGGCCGAATGTTAAAACATTATCATGATCCCTTTTGTTGAAAATCTCCCATCAAGATGATGTCTGTACATAAATGTTTTTATATATCAACATTTTATTTTATTTTGTATATAAAATTCCTAGCAATAGAGCATGCAGAAGAAAGCAGGCGGTGCTACACAGGTCACAAACATTTCAGTTGAGAGAAAGTGTTGTTCTCATTCCCACAGTTTCAATTATCAGACAGTCAGCATTGAAAATTTTCAATTACAGCAACAATAGAAGATCCAGGCAGTCTGACCTGCTGTTCTTGACTTTTCATAAGGAAAAGCCATCCCCAAGTGGAGCAACTGTTAGCCTCCTGCTGCAGTAGGTTACTCATCTTTCATGATTGACATTTTTACATGCCAAATATGTCATTCTTTGCATGCTGCAATGTTCCATATTTTCTACAGATGCCAGAAAAGGATAACAGGAGAAAGTGCCAGTTCAAGTGCCACTGTTGTGTTCCAATTTTGATATACTAGTCCATTTTTGAAGAATTTCCGGTTATAGGGAGGTCCAAACAGTTTAATCTTGGTCTCCCTAGGGTTCAATTTCCTGTTTTAGAATATAGAGAATTAACATCTGTCCAAACAACTTAATCTTGGCAGATTCCTAGATAGGTAGAGAAGCAAGGGTGCTCAACAGTTTAATCTGAGACCCTGGATGAAATAAGTGTAGATGTAGATAGGAGGACAGAAAAAGAAAAAGCTGAACAGCTGGGTCTGCAAGTCTAAGTGCACCCAAACCAAAAAGAAGAGAAAATGCTAGGTACGTAGGCTGGGTAGGTAGTTTTGAGGTTGCAGAATATTGATTTGTGATCAATTTCATGTTTTCAAGTGTCATATCTGTTCAGGTCACAATTATCAGGAAGTGGCCATTTGAAGGACTCAAGTGAAGCATGTCTAACTCCCCCTTGTTCCTCCTTCCCCAAATCATTCAGTAACCTCCCAAAGAGGTCAAGATCTGCTTGATATCTCTCAGTCTCACCATTTTCATATCAGCTGCCTTGGTAAAGATCTGCTTTGACCAAGGAATATTCCTACTCCCGTTATAAATCATTTTTCCCCTTAAAAAAGCCTGAGATTCACATACTTAGCACTTTCTTATCACCTGTCATATTAACTACTAACTTTTACTATGTAGCTCCCTATCTATTTCCCCTTCCCCTACTAAAAACTATGTTTATAACTCCCCTATATACTTATCCCCTCCCCCTGGTTGAAAAATAACCATAAAGTTCACTTGGGATTTGCTAAGTTTACTTGGAACTTAGTAACAACCCTCCTTTGTCTCAAAAAACCATCCTCCAATGCAAAGGACTCCTTCCTGTGCATTAAGTCCCCCCTCCAAAGTATAACAAACCTCTTTGTAATGCCCTTGGACTCATTCCATGGCATAAATTCCTCCTTCCGTTGCACAAAACCTATGCCCCTCCCCTTTTTCCTAAAGTCCCGCCTGTAGATAAATTAACCCCGCTCGAATTTAACCCCAAAAAACCCATTTTTCTAATGTTTTTCCCCCAACAAACTAAATATTAAAAAATTAATTGGCACGCGGCCCCCGTCTTATCCGTCTGCCAACTTACCTTATCTGCCAGCCGTCAGATCTGGCGCGCCCACAATCTACGGTGGGCGGGTATTTTCCCGCCCCGACATGCCGACGGTTAGTGCCCGGGAGATCGACAGTTTTTCCGTAGTACCCCTGCCACGCGTTGCCCTCCCGGCTGTGGTAGAGCCCCCTGCCAATACCACCCAGGCGCAAAAGCGGTGCACCACAAACTGGAAACTGCCCTCCCCTCGCGTGACATGAGCGCCACGTCACCTCCAAAGTTGCCGCCATCTCACCCCTTCCTGCCTGCGTTGGCCTGCCATCGTACTGCCACGTCACCCTGCTGACGTCAACATGTCGATGTCATCACCATACAAGAGGGTCCCACTGATGACATCATGCTGATGTCATCTGGCGTACCGCTGACATCATGTTGACGTCAGCAGCTGAAAAAACGCGCAAGTGCAAAATTGAGGCTTCGGAGGCCCAGAATGAAATTCTGAGGCAGTTTTCGATGCGCAATTAACACTTAGCACTAATCGTGCATCGCTACAGGAAATGGGCCAAATTGGGGAATCTTTTGATTCCTCAGCCATTTTTGTGCCGAAAAGGGCAGAAAAGGCCCGATTTTGCAATTTTTAGCATATCAGAAGAAAGAGAGAGGCCTGGTTCAAGTATCGAAGTGTATCAAAGCAAAAGCGAAGCCAAAATTAATGTCAAAGAGTATCAGGATGCGGCAAAGTGTATCAGTAAAGACCTGTCAGCGACCCAAAGCAGGAAAACATTAAAGAAGCCTCCAGCAAAGTCAACAAAACAGTAAAGGCAATCAAAGAAACCTCAAATCACACTTACTACACATCAAAGTCACATAAGATCAGTGGACCAAAACTCAAAGCACAGTTATTGTAGAACCACTGCACCAGGTCACCAAGGACACCATATTAACTCATTTTGATCCAACTGCCTCTGGCGTAGCCCAAAGGATATTTACTCGCATTTAATTCCGGCACAAGTTTAGGTTTAAAAACTTTCCCGGAGACCTATTTAGGTCAGCTGTAATAAATACTTTTGGATATTTTACCTATAAAGACGACCCTGAACAATGTAATGAGGGTTGGTTTTTGTTGGTTGGATGTTTTTCTTGAGCAGAGACTCGCACTGTATATTTGATAATTTCTATAATCAAAGACTGCTTACGAGCTCAGAGAATGAATTGTGTACTGTGTTTAATGGTTGAAGAGTGACTGTGGAATTCTTGTGCTGATACATGACTCAAAAATGTTTCTTACTCTGTTTTTCCTAATATATCATATCTAAGCAGCAGAAGAAAGATTAGCTTAGAACTGTTTAATTGCACTCTATGCTCATTTCTGTTGTTCTTATGTTTTTCATATATTTTAGGCAAATATGAATTCACCTGGCTCATATTCCCCTAATCACCATGATGACAGTTATCCAAGATTTAACTCCCCTAGATAGAGCTCATTTTCCTTCCCTTTGTTAAGATGATTGAGAGATTCTTAATTGCCTCTCATTCTTTACATTTCACCCCATCTCTTTAGCTTGAAGGTTGTTTCATGTGCAGCTACCTTGCTCCATATTCCTCTTGTGATCAAGAAAGCCTACCTGCGGTCCTACTCCTTGACTCCATGTCCAATGGTTTGAAACTTATCACTCTATGCATGCCTCTCTACTTGAACGCATCTTCCTTCCATTCAAACACCATCCAAACCTAAACAAAACCCACTGAACCCAATAGCTAGCCTACAATCATCATCAACAAAGCTAAATCATCAAGAGAGAGCCCTCTCTGATTACAGGTGGGCTAGAACTTGTAATCTAAAGATTGGTTTGTGGTTACCTCGGCCGTATCCCTTCAGGAGCTTAGGGACAACCTGAGTGATAACAAGATGGTCGTCTGGTTTCACCGCTATGACTTCCTCCTGGATATAAAAAACTCTTGCCAAGTCCTCCACCAGTTGAAAATCCAGCTAGCCCATCATTTTGGTCAGCCGAAGCATCGATTGTTGAAAATGAACCCTCTGAATCCATAACAGACGTAAGTCAAAGGGTCGATACAGCAGTTGACCCAGTCTTACCTTCAGAGTGTTCATCTTCGAATGATACTGTCACTGAAGAGAAAGAGAACGACACCATTCAAATTATTTTCATCAACATAGACTCCAATGAACTTGGGGGTAGTCCTCCCATTCCTTTATCGCAGGAAGGAAGTTCATCAGAGTCGTATCCAGCCGTCTATTCGGTCCCACCACCAAGCAACCTAGTTGTTTCCTTCAACTGGAATCTACTAGGCAGACCCTGTTTACGAGCTAGTGTACCATTCAGAACCATTGTACAAGCTTACAGAATGGTCATGGTTGGTACCATCATCGATGAAGGGGCTTCTGTGAGTATCCTTTCCTCAACTACTTGGAAAGCGCTTGGTTTGCCATCGCTTTTGCTTGAGATGAGAAATCTGACAGGCTTCGACAAGAGAACTAGTCGACCTTTAGGGATCCTTCCAAATGTGCCCATTACTTTGAGAAGGAAAATTGTTCACATGAAAATTATGGTAGTTCAAGGACCTTTAGATTATAATCTACTCCTTGGACGCGACTATATTTATTGCATGGGAGCCATCGTCTCCTCACTCTTTAGAGTAATGTATTTTCCGCACGAAGGCAGAATGGTCAAGCTCGTGGACCAAATGTCATTCCCTGGTTCACACATCGTAAATAGTCAAATGCCATCCCTAAATGGTCTTTTCACACAAGAAATGTCTCATCGGTCTCCAATCCGTCCACCTTATGAGCGCGAGTGATTCAGGAAGGTGTGACTGAAACCCAGGGGGGCATGCACCCTGGTCTGTTTCGGTAGGAAAACCTTAGGTATATAGTGGATTTCTGCGAGGGATATATGACTATTCTGGCAAACCCGTCCTCACAGGAAAATGGGAACAGGCTAGAATAAGATACCTTCGTTAAAGTTATGTGAGTGGAATGTGCCTGCACCATTCACCTTTGTCTGTTTCTATAGACATCGCCGAGGAAGCATTTTATCTGCTACGCGGATAGAACTTTCTCAGTAACCTAGAAATCTTTCGCTATATCTGGGGGCATGCAAACCTTTCCACGTGCAAGTGAAGAGCGGCTATTTATTTTTTAAATTTGTAGGACCTCTAATCCTTTAAACCTGTAAGGCTAGTCGTTTCCTAACTTTCATAAAGAAAGGATCCGTGGCAAAGCTTGAGAGATGTAAGCCACTTCAAAATAGCATCTCGAATGAGACATTCTTATCATACGACTGGCGAGAAATGTTGTCGCAGAGTTCAAGCTCGTTAAAAAATAAACCCTCCACGAGCAGTTTTAGTGCATAGTTCAAGCTCGTTAAAAAATAAACATAAGTCATGAGCAAATGTTCCCCCCAGTGTTTAAGCTCATTAAAAAAAATGAACCAGTAAATAAGCATTGTGAATGCCTTATCGCCAGCTTTTGAGCCTTGGTCATGTTCTCGCCATCACCTCCACTCTGTTTTTAGCCGATCATTCACCCCCATATGATTGTTTACCCCTTCGAGGAACGTCTGCGAAGAGCGATTCTGTTAGCCATCCTGGTGACACTGCCATGATTGGAAAATTCCAAATCTTACTTGGAATCAGCTGCTACCCGAAACCATCACCCGTTCCTCGAAAACGAGTCTTCTTTAAGCTCTTTTCACCGGACTCATAAAATATGAAAAGATTTCCAAGCGATTGGTCTCTCCGGCTCGTTAAAAGCATCGAAAGTGCTATCCCTCCTCTAGATTTTAATCTTTTTGGACCTGAGGGATTATTACACAAAACGATCGAGCGCTTGTCTTGTTCGGCTCGTTAAAACTATCGAAAATTCATCCCTTTTGTATTATTTTACGCTTTTTCGAACTTAAGGGATTACATGACGAAAAAGAATCGTTGGAGTCTCCTTTCCGTTCCTTTCAGACTCTCTAAATTTGAAAGGGACCGAGTTATCTTAGTCGCTAAACTCGTTAAAACCAAATAGCGACAAACTCACTCAAATGGACGAGAACGAGTTCCACTGTCGCTAGGCTCGCTAAAATATAGCGACAGGTTCGCCCGAAGGGCGGATTATAGAAAAAGCATATGTTATCCTACTCAAGCTTGACAAAAATAAAGAGGTACTGGTCAGCAATGACTAGGGAAAATTGGGAAGAAAACTTGAAAAAGCTTTATTGGTAGCAAGTCACTCTTAAACATGACACTTTCCTTCCGCATCCATGCCGGGTTGGGTTGTTCCGTTCACTGGTCATCACCATTGGTCCATCACACCATCCATCTTTAGGGTTAACGCTACCAATCCATCGTCAATGTCGCCGATATGTTCAAGAGAAGTCATTCAGACAATCCGCCTGTGTCTCACCCACTACAATACATTCATGCTCCATTCGTTCATGATCGCCACCCTGAACCCTGTATCGTCAGATTGTTTCCACCTCCAAAATCATTTGCTTCGTTCTGTGTCGTTGATGTGGGATTCATTAAGGCCCTCCTGTGATGGGTCACTTCTTGTTGACATCACCTCATTATCCAAGAAGTTGACTTAGGAACAACCCTTTCAGTACTTCGAAGCTTGCATGCCTCAATGGCAAGTTTATCACTTTCAGCGACAAGTTTACATCAATGACCTTCGACCAAGAGATTTTACGTGGTGTTCGACGCCAAGTCCTTTTTCACACCACGTGAAATGTATTGTAGTACCTTGAGGGTCATTGTCATTATTGGTGATTCCTCTCGCGCCTGTTAACAGCTTACATCATTGGCTAGTAATCAGGTGATGTCTTTCCATGTTCGACTCCA
>APFE030341106.1:187925-200481 GCA_000404065.3 Pinus taeda
AAATGGTCAAAACTGGACCATACTGAAAGCTCAATGTAGAGGGTGCGATGCATATCACCTTCCCAGTGTACAAGGTGCAATGCATACTGATTTTCTCCTCTGCAGGGTGCGATGGTCAGGAATGGACAAATGGCAGGGACAAAAATGTGAGGTGGAAGATCATGGAATATTCTAGAAGCTTCCCCTCTGACACTTGCCTCTCTATTTTCGACCAGGGATGAGTAATATCATCATTCTCCAAGTGGAAGCAGGAACTATTAGAGAGAGGACACTAATCAAGATCCCAGAAGATGACTCACCCCTCTGTAATCATCTATATATGGATCCATCATCACAGAGATCCAGAGGCTGGAATTTTGTATCTTATAGAGAAATGCTGTTGGTTTTCTGGTGTACATTCATAGTGTTGGGTGATCTAATCTTTGCTTGCGGTGAATAAGGGCTTCCTAGCTAGAGGATGATGCTGGGTCAAAGCATATGGTTGTAATCCTCTTGCTACTTTTCATCTGAATAAAGTTATTCTTGTTTTCTTCCATATTCTTGTGTACTTGTTTATATATGCATTTATATGGTTAATGCACATTTGATCCTGTATTATTTATGAATTTAGATCTTTTTTTCTTCGATAGTAGTATGTTGCTGTGATTCCACAGGTTCTTTTGAAGCTGGGCAGACGAAGAAGAAGTGGCTAAACTCTATCAAGAAAGAGAGGAAATCAAGCGCAAGACTCAGGTTGGTCTTCTTGGTTCTCCTCTTGTCTATTTTCATAAAAGAAAACAATAGTAGACTTTGATTGTTTGTTTCTAAGATAGCCACCCATCTTAGTGGGAATAGCAGCATCCGAGTGGACACTATTCCTAGATAACACTCTCCTTTGTAGAATCCTCCTCTCAAGGGCGGAGGCACTTGAAGTATGCCATACAACTTAGCTACAACCAGCTTGGAAAAGACACCTGCAAATCCAAGGATTAGTAAAACAAGTCAATTATGTCTTCTTGGAACTACACCTCCACTTCTAGAGTACAAGGTATATATGATATGCTCCCCTTGAAGATATATGTTTCCCTTTTTTGCACATATAGCTCTAGATATTTCATGGGTTTTCACCCTCTCTTTTTTGCTAATGCATCTTTGTACTCCATATTGAAAGTGGTATTGCTACTATTATAAATACCAATTGTTAGTGACACATTTTTGCTAGTTGTTCACTACTACTATTTCTTCAGAGACTGTGCTCACTTCCCTTGGGAAAAATAACCACACACTCTTAGCCCCTAGAGATCATACATCCATATTTAGGGACTATTTCTTAAACAACAACAATTATACTAACATATTGATACACATTGGATAATGCACCAGGAAAAATCCCATGATTTCTCCTCAAAAAATATATCCATATCTAAAAAACATTACTCCAACTATGTCAAAAGCTACCACTTGGCATAGTGATCCCAAATTATAACCAAGGAAGATGCACAACAAAAAAAATATTTTTATGAACACATGAATACAAGATATAAACATGTCTTCCACTTAAAGGAAATAAGAGTAATTCATATAATATTTGTACATTCTTCATACCTGAGTAATCAATGCTTCTTGAGATGAAAGGATAATGCTTGCTACTACTAAAAAATCATCTCCCCTTGAGCTAATTCTATCTTATTTTCTTTGATCTCTTACATAAGCCTAGGGACTGATCCCATAGACCTAATTTAACTTTTGATTGCTTATCACTCCAAACTTCTATTGTGGCTTATATTCTTCATGCAACATGAAATGTTGTTGTGTATTCCCCCTGGAACCATGTTGACTGCACTTTCTACTCATGCAATGTTGATATAAATAAATACACATATTCATCTTTGTAATCAGAAAAGGGGCTCAATCATACCTCAAACCTTCAGATGCACCATTTTTTATATTCCCTCTTGATGCCTCCATCTGACTTCCTAGGCTTAACTTGATGTTATTCTCTTATTTCAATGAAGAGAAAGTAAGGATATATTACCCCTAAGTAGATTATGCTTCTTTTTCTTCCACACTTTTCTAGGTCAAGTCCTAATAGGAGCATTATTTTCCAACTTCTTATTTTCCCTTGTTTGGGCCTTTTCTTGGCTTTGTGGGACTAGATTGTACTATTCCTCTATGTCCCCTTTCTTCACCAAATATTTCCACTGCCTTTTTCATTTTGTTTGAAGCATTTTCTTATTACAACTAATATTTATAGAGGGGTCTACCATGAGGGTACACATATCATTCTTCTTGATTCTCTTCTGATTTTTCTTAACTAAAAAATAAAACCTTTTTTAATATCATTCTCCTTTTTTATCATTTTTCTTGTACATAAAGCGCTAAAAACGAACTCACATTCCTTTTACATTTTATTTATTTTTTTTAATAGAAAAGTTTCCACAATTGCATGCATATTCTGAGATGCATGCCTTGTCTTCTCATATCTGGGGCTTGTTTCCTTGTGATCAAAATTTTGATATTTGTAGCATTCAATATGACATAGGAATGGGGAAAAGAATTTCTATACTTGACAACATTCTCTTCAAAATTTCTATCACTACCTACATTTTTTCTCTTAGGCATCTTGTGCATTCTTCGATCTATTTTACCCAACCTATTTTGTTTCCTTGCACACCATATACAATCTTTAGCTTTATGCCCATAATTGTCGCAACAAAAACAATAACCATAAAATGGTTTTTGATAGTTGGAGATACCTTTTTCATGAGTCCTTTTTCCTTGAGAAATTTTTCCTTGAAGGGGAAAGGACTTTTGTTGGTTCTTCATTATCTCGTTGTGGCCATTTGAATTGTTTCCTTGTGCTATTTTTTACTGTTGTTGCCTCCTCTAGTTATTCATCTCTTCTCCTTTCCTTTGTAGCTATTGATTTCCTGCTCCATTTCCTCATTGTTGTTGATTTATTCCTCATTGATACTGCTATAAAAAATTCCCTTTACCTTTATGAATGTTGGATTCATTGATGCACCATCTAGGCTAGCTAATTCTTTGACCTTTTCGTTTTTAGACATTGATTCTTCATTGAAGTCTAACCCATCCTTGCTGAAAGGGTATCTATGCCTACTAAGAATCTCATCCAAGGCCTTTGTGCTATTCTAAAGCTTTTGATATTGAGATAGTTTATTATTTTCCCATTTTAAGTCATGTCTCAGCAAGACTACTTTGGCTTGTAGTCTCTTGCAGAAGGATTCTCTTTCATTCAGCCGATTGGTCAACATTCCTTTCAATATGCTAACCTCTCCTTATTGAGAATTCTGACTAACAATTGTTTTTCTTAACTCATCATTATTAAGCTCATATTCTTGTAGATATTCCTTTTGTTTTTGGTTTGCCTCTATAAGCTCCTTGATATCTTTTAGAGAAAAGATGAGCTTCTTTCTGAAATAGATCTTTGTATATAATTATATTTCTTCTTTATTAGAAGTACTAATAGACCCAAAACCAAGATACATTTCACTTTCAACTCTTTCTTCACCACTACATGAAATGCATTCATTTTATCTTGTAGATTAACACTCATGGGATCTCTCTTCATTTTCTTCATGGAGTGTTCTTTCCTCTTGTAACACCCTCCTCCCACATTTACCCAAGTTAACCGGTCCACTGGGCTAAACATGTGACAAGAGGCTACTATAATTTGATTCAACTCCCCATGTACAGTTAAGGAAGTGGAACAAACAAAAAACAACCAATCTGACCTTCTACACATGTTACCAAATCTCCAGGAGCCAACTAACATTTCCAAGTGACCAACCCTTGAGGAAACTTAACATTTTACTGACATAGAGCCTTAGTTTCTCCCATGACACGGGCATGCATGCAACTAGGACCCTCAAGTTTCCCCCACATCAAGGGCATGCAAGTGATTGGGGACTTTTTCAGCTATTTCAGAGCCAGTTACCCTAGATTTTGTGCCACTGTTTTAGTGCCAGGATTCAGGCCACTACCCAGAACTCCATGAAACCTTCAGGAATGAAACGTAACATCAAAAAATCAATACTAATGCAAATACTTGAAAAAATACTTCACTGGACCCCTACTAGCCATTATAGGAATTTCGTCAAACATGTCACAAATATGCATTCTACAGTCATAACAACAAATATGAGCATAGGGGTCTCATACTTATCTGAGAATTTCTAAGAAGAATTGATGCCTTATCACATTAGCTGCATTATCATTTATTAGGTCATATATGCATTGATAATTCATTTACAAATCAAAACATGATGAGAGTCATACACCATCAATGTCATAAAACGTATTCATAAACAACATATAAACAAAGGAACTAATAAGGATACAACAACCATACATCCACATATAAACAAATATATTTACACATGAAATATCAAGGAGAAGGAACTCTTATTAATGAATGCATAAGCTAACTGGGTTTGAGACTTCCACACACCACCTGACCATAGGTTGGTTGAACCAAATATTTCTTTCAACCAATCACCCCTGTGCTATATTCCAAGCATGAATGTGGGATTCATAACCAAAAATCAACTAGGGCTTCCCGAGGCTACACCACCTCACCCTCATCAATAGAACCAACCTTTACCTGAATCCAAAATTTGATTCAGGGATCACTAGGCCATGTGTTATTTATTTTAGAGACCACCTCACTCAATTTTGAATCCATCTGAAAATCTAGATTAACGAAAACATAAGAAATCCATCACACCATGGCTATCCCGAAATGGAAAGGAAATGATTAAGAACATTGTCACTCTTGGCAAGACCCATGACAATGACAACAAGTGAACCAAGAACACACATGCATAATCATGCATGCCAAAACTAGCAAGGAAATCATACATGCAAATCGATACTTGCAAATAATCCCATTGCAATTTCTTGATCTTTCTCTCCTTGCTTTATCCTTGCTTTCCTTTTCCTTCTTTGCTTTTCTTGATCCAATGTTGAAGTTCTCCAAGAAAAATCTAAGTGTCCTAGAGTGAGAGAGAGACAAAATACAGATAAAGCTCCAAAAATGAACTGAAAAAAGGTACCAACTAATCCTCATAAGGCTTTTCATTAACGAGGCCTCTATTTTCTTCAATTTTCCATTATTTTCCTTCATTTTCCTCCTCACATGCAACTTGTGACCTTTCACCTTCCTTTTGTCCCAATTTCCTTTATTTTCATAACTAAAATGCCAATTAATTCCTCATGCCTTTCCAAATCCTTTGCCATTTCCTTTTCCACAATAAACCAATTGAACACCCACACTAGGATGTCTTTCCCACCATTCAACTTGGAATAAGTGTCCCATAACCGTGGTTATTATTTTGCCTTTACTAACTTTTATTACATGAAATTTTCACTAGGGTTGTTACAAAACCATCCCCCTTGGGGGAACACCATCCTCGAGGTTCAATGACATCTACAACCAAAAAGACTGCTATAAGAAAAACATACTGCCCATGGAGCTTTATAACTTAACTTGATGCGGTATTTACAATGAGCATCCTGCTGAAAAGAAAAGCAACACGACAACATAACAGCATGACAACCATACTGCTTATTGGAGCTTTATAACACAACTCATGGTGATATTTAAATCCATATACATATTTACATAAACCAAAACATCAGACCAAAACATATACCAAAAACATTCGCTCAACCATGGAATAGACAAGGACACATAGCCCACATTTGAGCTGCCATCTCCCATGTCACTTCATCGGGCCCAAAGTGCTTCCACTACAATTTAAACTACTCAATTTCTCAGTTCCAAAGAATAAGCATATTTATTTGCACTATACATTGAGGTTTCGACTGGAATTATCCATCTAGATCCACTTGTAATACAGACCAACCAATCACATAATAAACATCTTTAACATACTTCTTAAGTAATGACAAATGGAAAACATCATGGAATTTCAGTATCGGAGGTAGTGCCATTCGATAGGCTACTGGTCCAATCCTTTCAAGAATCTTGAAAGGTCCACAAAACAAATATGCCAACTTGGCACACGATCGAATCCTCAATGATCTCTTCTTCAACTTGATGTGAAAATGCACCTATTCCCCAACCAGAAACTCCATAAACAACCTATTCTAATTTGCATAAATTTTCTGCCGGTCCTGTGCTGCGTTTTGATTCTTCTTGATGACTTGCATTTCCTATTCAATCTCTACCAACATATCTAGTCCAATCAACACCTTGTTCAATGGATCGCTCCAACTGATGGGAGTATTACAACTCTTCCCATACAATTCCTTGAACAGATTCATCCTCAAATATTCGTGATACCCATTGTTGCAAGCAAGCTCAACCAATGGAAGGTACTCATGCCATATCCTCTACTAATGAATCACATACATCCTCAACATGTCCTCCAATATCCTGTAGACCCTCTCTGTCTATCCATCTATCTGTGGATGATAAGTTGTATTGAAGGCCAACATTGTCCCTAAACCTGCAAACAACTCCTTCCAAAACTTGGAAGTGAACTTAGAATCCCCATCTGACACAATATTCTTTGGAACACCATGCAGTCTCACTACATATCTGATGAAGACCTGTGCTACATCACTAGTTGAATAAGTATACTTCACTGGAATGAAGTGCACTACCTTTTTCAAATTGTCCACCACAACCATGATAGAATCATGTTGTCTAGATTTCCTCAGAAAACTTGTAATGATATCCATGGAAATGACCTCCCATTTCCCCTCTGGAATCATAATCGTATGTATTAATCCACCTGGATGCTTATACTCTACCTTTACCTGCTGACAGTCCAAGCATCTAGCCACAATATTTGCCACACCCTTCTTCATATTAAGCCAATAATAAAGTTCCTCACCACTGTCAATGTATTTTGATATCCTGGGTGACTTGAATATAGTTTCTCATGAAACTATCTCAAGATAGTCTTCTTGAGCTGACTACTTCCTGGCACATATATCTTGTCCCTAAATCTGATCTAGCCATCTGCTATAAGATGATAGTCCACATCCTAACCACCTATACCTTGTTGTAACCTATGTATAAGCTCCGTACCTATCATCATACTGACCTACCTAGAAGATCCGATCATGTAAGCTTGTCCCATAAGAAATCATAACTGTTATATGATTCACCTATATTTTCCTCCTAAGAGCATCTCGAACCCTATTCTCTTTAGCCTTGATGTACCTGATCTCAAAGAAAAACTCACTAATTATGGAAAACATTCTAGCTTGCTTGGCATTCAAGTTTGGTTGATCGAACAAGTATCTCAACCCACTATGATCACTCATCAATAAAACCTCCTGCCAAGAAGATAGTGCCTCCACATATTCAATGAATAGATGATAGTTGCCAGCTCAAGATCATGTGTCAAATAATTATGCTCATGCTGATTCAGTTTTCGTGACTCATAGCAAACTACCTGTCCTTTATGCATAAGGACTCCACCAAGTCCTCTCTTGCAAGCATCTGTGCATACCACAAATTAATTATCTAGTACTGTAATATTTAACACTGGAGAATTTCTCAACAACTGCTTCAATTTCTCAAAACTAGTTGCACATTCCTCTGTCCATTCAAATTTCTTACCTTTCCTTTGTAATGACGTAATAGGATATGCAATGTGAGAGAAGTTCTTGATTAACCTCCTATAGTAACCTGCTAACCCCATGAATGATCTTACCTCATCCACATTTCTAGGAGCTTCCCATTCCATGATAGCTCTTATCTTCTCTTGCTATACCTTCCTTGGAAACAATATGTCCCAAGTAATGTACCTCTGTCTAAAAGAAATTGCATTTTCTAAGCTTGACATACAACTGTTGCCCTCTTAGGAATCTCAACACTGCTACTAAATGCTCAACATGTTCTTCCTCATTCGTAGAATATATCAATATGTCATCAATGAATACAATAACAAACTTGTCCAGATAAGGGTGCAATACACTATTCATCAAACACATAAAATTAGCTGGAGCATTAGTCAAACCAAATGGAACTACAACAAGCTCATAATTCCTATACTTGGTCCAAAAATCTATATTGTATATGTCCTCTTCCTTGATGCGTACTTGATGATATCTAGATCTCAAACCAATATTTGAGAACATTGTTACTCCCTTCAACTAATAAAAAGAGTCATCAATCCTCGACAACTGATATTTGTTCTTGATAGTGACCTTGTTTAACTTCCTGTAATCGATGCATAACCTGAGAGTACTATCCTTTTTCTTCACAAACAATACAAGAGAACCCCATGTGGTGAAGTAAAATTATAAGTGTGGACACAAGCAAATTCCACTACCTCGGTAATGGGTCTAGCCACAACTGATACATTCTATGGAAGATTTCCTTAGGTTAGAACCAATTAAGAGAGCCTACCTCTTAGTACGCTTATCTTGTTTGATGATGTCCTTGCTTGCTCACTCCAGCTATCTCTCATTTCCTTCTTTAAACACCTGAAACAAGTAAACAACAACAAACAACAACCGTGATAATAGAAAAATTGTAATTCAACCTACTTAACAAGTCAAGAAACATTAAGCCATGAACATGTAAGATGAAAAATCATGTAGGAAATCAATCGATAGTTGCATATATATTGAATCGAGAAGAGATTACAACCATTTTCTTGACATTGCCGTTCTCCTTTGACAAGACCAGATTCCCACACACTTCTACTAGCATTCAATGATGGCCTCAACAATAGTTGTTTTAAGGCTCTTCCCTTTAGGCTTCACACTAAACCAAATTCACACTCCTCCCTCGCACAACTAGAGAGCTACAACTAGGAATAGCTTGTTATTTACTCCAAACTTAATTAGCACTAGCACACCAACATTAACAATATCTTGTGCTTGGGAAAAAGGGAGGTTTATATAGGATGAATGGATGGGAGATGGATCCTCTTCTCATGGGAGAAGGCCTTATCCCTTGAGGTAGTTCCATCATTATAGGGGGAAGGAGCCTAAACTGACATCCTCGACCCCATCCAGCCAAACCATTTACTAGACCTTCGTTATGAAGCTTCTAGAGATGGAAGCTTCGGCTCTTTATTTAAAAAAATTTCCATAAGAGGACCGGTGCGACTGGAACAAAGCTCAGTCACTCTGTTCGGCACTAGGGATAGTGTTAATCCCTACATATCAGTGCGATGGGGACAAGGGCCATTAGCATCGGTCTTGTAAACTTAGGAAAACAAAAGTTTTAGGGGAAATGGTGCAAAAGGGAATTGTTCTGCTCATGAAGAGGGACACAATGGGAGTTTCTTAATGAAGGGTAAGCACATAGGATTCACTGTCTAGGTCCTCCAGGATCAAGGAACGAGGAGTACAGGGATAGTGAAAAAATGTTGTGTAAAAATGCCCCCTAAAGCATGAAGGTCAAACTAGAGTGAGGGATGAAATGCTTTATAAATCAGTGTGGGGAACAGTAGTCTGCTGTTGGAAAATCTGCAAGCAAGTAAAAATACATATACATAACTAAAAACTCTATCAAATGATACATGAATCATGGTATGGACACAACCATCCAGAGAATGATCATGTGAATGGATCTAGGCATGGGTGCAGCCATCCGTTGAAGAGGATTATAATGAAACCAAGGCATGGTTGCAACCATCCAATAATGAGAGGGATCACATATGATAACTCATGGTATGGTCACAACCATCCATCTAAAAGACACATGTACATTAACATAACCATGTCACATCAATTTGCAACCTAGACTTTTGTGATATGAGTCCAAGGTCTTGCACTCCAACATGACCGAATCAAACTACAAATTCTAACATGTGAATAGATGTGTTGACGTCGAACATGCTAGAAAGTCGCTTGATTACCAGTCAATGATGTAAAATATTAACAAGCATGAGAGAAACCACCAATAATGACAATGGTCCTCAAGGTACTATCAACACAATCCATGGAATGCGAATAGAAGAACTGAAGTTGGACACCCGTGAAATCACTCGATCGAAAGCTAATGATGTGAACTTGTCGTCAAGCATGAAGAACTTGCCATTAGAGCATGCAAGCTCTAAGGTATTGGAACAAAGTCTCTCGATCAACTTCCCAAATAATGAGTTGAAGTTGACAGGAAGCGACCGTGTCGAAGGAGGGCCATAATGTATCCCACATCATCGACGCGAGACAAAATGATGCAAAATGATTTTGGATGATACAAAGAATTAGAGGTAAGCGTAACTGTAGAAGGAAAACTCTTGAACATATCAGCGACACGACTAGAAGTTTGGTAGCTTTTGGATCCATAGGATCAGTGGTCATGATGACGTGGCAGAGATAAAATGGAAGACAAAAATGAACGGCCCAACCCAAGAAGGTCAACGATACCAAGGATTATGTCCCAACTCGACACGAAGTAGAAAGTGTCATGTTCAAGAGTGAGCTGCCAACGCAACTGATTAGATTTCCAAATTTTCCCCCACCATTTCTGGTAGGTACCCCAATTATTTTTTAATCACAAGCTTGAAGGGGATAACATATACTTGAATTGTAAGTTCATCCTTTGGATGAATCCGACCTAGTAATTTTAATTCGCTCTAAGAAGGAGAAGCTCATGTTCGTCATGGTGACGAATCCAATGTTGTTTAATATTTTAACGAGTTTGAAAAAGGTGTAACTCAGTCCCTTTTTCATGTTTAAAGAGTTTGAAAAAGACACGAAAAAGAAAACTCCACATGGTCCCTTTTCGTATGTTTGTGTCTCTCGACCCTGAAAAGGTAAAAAAAGATACTTGAAAGAATCACTTGGCCATTTCAGTCAAGGAGTATCTTTTTTGTAAATAGTGTCTCCCAGCCTGAAAAGGGGTAAACTTATACTGGGCACATGACATTTTGCATTCGTAAATGAGTTCAAAATGACAAGGGATCAACTATCTTTTTGCTTTTAAAGGGTCGGGAAAGAGCTTGAAAGTGGACCCCCCATTTTATTCTCTTTTATAAGTCAAAAGGGAAAAATAATCGGCAATCTTTTCATATGAATTTAAAGAGTCCAGAAAAGAGATGAAATGTGACTCGTCATCATTTTCAAACATCCATCACCTATCGCTGTGCAAAAAGGTAAAGTGAATTATCCAGTTGTTGAGGAAAAATAGGTTAACATATTTATAAAAACCTAATATTTTTATGAAAAATTGAATAAAAAGGAGAAAAGTAAATATATTTTTACCATTTACCATTTTACCTCATTGTGAATAATTTTTATGCACTTTTTCCCTAATTGTTCTGGAGCAGATTGCGGGAGATCTGAGAGGTCATTTTTCGAGTAGCCAGTTACAGGTACGAGCCAAAGTCCTGAGCTCCATTTTCATGCCTTTTATTCCTGTTTTTTAACCATTTTTAGGTTTTTTAGTGAGGTTTTGTAAAAAAAATTTCGCCCTCGATCGGCATGACTTCCGGGCATAGAATCACACTAGTCAAGGGTGATTAACAAGGCCTGTCATGCTGTCAGTGCAACTATTTTTAAAACAGGCGCGTCAACACCGTGAATAGGGAAAAACCATATTTCCTCACAAAACCATCGTTAAAACTTGAATTTTATGGGCTAAGCATGATTGTTGACTCAAATTAATGGCTTTTGCAGGAAAGAATCATTGAAAATGGTGGACCGGAAAGAACGAGAACATGAATATGTGGACACCCAGGCACTAAATGATCTAAATTTCTTGGCACCTTGGAGGGTTTGTGGGCTCCTCAAATTCTTTCTCACGCCAGGGATGCCAGCCCAACCTGAGTTGCTTCGGTACCTAATTAGTTTTTTGGACATAAATTGGGAAATATTTGTCATTGGTGACCAAGAGTTGGAGTTGAAAAATTCAGATATATACTTCATCACTAGTCTGTCTTGAAGAGGGGAACCAGTCAACTTGTATGGGCCACGACCGATTGGGGCAAGCATATCCTTGTTTCTTGCCGAACATTGCCCTGAGGCCCTCAAATCTAAGATTGGGAAGATTGAGATTTCCACTGTTCAGGATAAGACACTGAGAGTGCTTCTGTTGACCATCAACAGAGTGGCGGGGTCCCAGGTAGTGCATGAGACCAAGAAGTCGAAGTTCCTGTATGCCATCGACTGCACAACACCTACGATCTTCAACTGGGAAGAGGCCATGAAGATCAACATAAAGTGTCAGCTAACCAAAGCTAAGGCAGGGAATTTGAAGCAATTTTGCTTCGAATTTGTACTTGTGACCTTTTTCTTGGAACGGGTGCCATTGTTTTAGTACCAACTGGCTGAGGTAGATCCCCCCATCCCAGGCGACCCACGGATGGCCCGCTGGAGTCATTTGATGCCCAAGATCATTGGGGGTTAGCACATCTCGTATAGACCTGCATTATTTTCATGGCTACGATGATAGAAGATCATCTTGGAGGACTGGCCATACAGTGGCACTGACTTCCATGGAGATGCGGACATGCCTCTACCAGATGGAGAGGATTTTGACAATGAAGGTAAAAAATGACTTTTTTAATTTTGAGATTTTTAATTGTTTTTGGAATATATGTGTTTATAACATTTCTCTTGT
>APFE030341106.1:201675-216501 GCA_000404065.3 Pinus taeda
GTGTCCTCTCTCTGATAGTTCTTGATTCCACTTGGAGACTGATGATCTCTTACTCATCCTTGGTCGAAAATAGAGAGGCAAGTGTCAGAGGGGAAGCTTCTGGAAGATTCCATGATCTTCCACTTTGCAAACTGTCTTTGCCATTTTTCCATTCTCGCCCATCGCACCCTACAGAGGGGCCATTCAGTATACATCACACCCTTTACACTGGGAAGGTGATATGCATCGCACCCTCTGCACTGGGTATTCAGTATGGTCCAGTTTTGACAATTTTTGAGCAGTTTTTAGTGGAGAACTTCTGGGAGATGATGTAATCAGCTGACCTTGTTCCTTTAGGTAGTGAAGCAACACTTTTAGGGACTTAGGAGCCCTCAGTTTATGGACATTTATGATTGGGGTTGCAATGCCCAAAAATGTCTATAACACGAGTACTACGACAAGCACCATCAACAAAACCGATGTGAGGAGTCGTAGTCATCTGCAAAGAAAGAAAATCATAGTAAATAGGAAAGTTGTTTGAAAACTAACACACCAAACCACACTGCGCAAAAATGAATGACATGTTAATGTACACAAGTAACCATGCAATATGACCTAAGCATAATACTTCTTGAGGTAAAGCCCATTTTGGGGCTTATCCAGAGAATTTCCTTCATAATCAATAAGCTCATAGGCCCCTTTCTACAAAACACGTTTCACAATGTAGGGCCCATGCCACATGGGTTCAAACTTGCTTACCCCCAGTTTATCATTATCTTAGTCATATAGTAAGACCAAATAATCCTCAGAGAATGCATGAGTGGAGACCGAATGATCCAAATGGGACTTGAACCATTTCTTTTGTGCTTTGATAACCAACGCACTGAGACGATGAGTCTCATCTAGTCATTCTAAATATAAGAGGCGTTCCTCTTGAGGTGATGTTTCAAGGAGTTCAACAACTAACTTGAGTGAAGGAATCTAGCATTCGATCAACAATGTTGCTTCCAGACCATAGACTAGCTGGAATGGTCTGAAACCAATTGCATCTTTGGTCGAGGTTCGGTAAGCCCATAGAGATGAAAAGAGCATGAGATACCAATTTGACTTATGCATCCCAATAGTACGCTAAAGCATTGTAACCAAAACCTTGTTCACGACTTCAACTTGGCCATTGGCCTGAGGGTAATATGGGGTCGATCCATCGTGGCACAAGCCCAATGCGGATGTCAGCTCAGCCATCATGTAATCTTTGAAATGGGAGCCATGGTCTGTGATAATGGCTTGAGGTACGTCGAACCTGGAAATAACATGGTTGAAAAGGAATTGAGCTGCCGTCTTACCGTCTGTAGAGTATGTAGGCATTGCTTCGACCCATTTGGTGAAATAATCCATAGAGACGATAATATAGCCATTCCCCCCAACCAAATAATCGATGCCCCATTTGGAAAAAGGACCAATGATACTGACAGGGTGTAGGTGAGTGGGTCGGGCACACATCTTGCGTTGGTAAATTTGGCTTTCATGGAACTTGCGAACAACAAGGATGCAGTCCTTGAAAATGGACAGCCATAAATAACCAGCGGGAAGGAATTTTTGAGTGGTAGCGTAACCAGACATATGACAACCACATGCCCAGGAGTGGAAATCATTGAGAACTCTTTCAGCTTCCTCGATCATAAGGCATCGGCGAAGAACTGAATCAACACCGACACGGTATAAAGTATCGCCAATAATATGGTAGGGTTGGGAGTGATGTTGAATCCTTCGATGATCATCCTTAGTCAACGCGAACTAGAATGTGGAAGTCTATAGATACACGATGATATAACCGTACCACGGATCAAGGGTGCTAATCAGGAAGAGAGTCTCGTCCGAAAGTTGTTCATCTACACCAGTATGGAGAGACTTAGAAGGAAGGGAACAAATCAATTCAGTGAAAACGAGTGACTTTTTAGACTTGGAAGTAGTAAATACCAAATCAAATTCCTGCAGGATCATGATCCATTTAGAATATTTTCCCCCCAGCAACTGACGAGTTAGGATATAGGTCATGGGGTTGCATTCAGAAATCACCATAGTCATGCGTAAGAGGATGTAGTGCCGAAAGCATTGAACAACCTGGAAGACATCCAAAGCCAACTTCTCGACATGGGCATATTGTGTTTCAGTGGCGAGGAGATTACGACTAAGGTAGTAGATAACATGTCCGTTGCCTTTGTCATCGTCTTGAACCAAGACCATAGCAATGGTGCTAGGGGCCGCAACTAGGTAAAGGAAGTAATCTCGATAATAATTTGGAGGATGCAACAGAGGAGAATTTACGAGGATAACCTTGCGATCATCAAAATATTTTTGGGCCACTTCATCCCATACAAAGGGTGTTCCTTGTTTTACCAACTGGGTAAATCCTGTAGCTAGCCTAACATAATTTGGCATAAAATGATAGATAAAATTTGCCTTCCCTTGCAGGCTCTAGAGTTGGTGCAATGAAGATGGAGGGGTAAATTTACAATGGCCTCGACTTTTGGTGGATCAAGGTAAATACCGTCCTTGGAAATGATAAAGCTGAGGAGTCGTTTGGATTCTATTTAGAAAACACATTTATGCGGGTTTAACCAAATGTTATAGTGACTACAATGCAGAAAAGTCTGCCGAAGATGGTCCGGGTGATCTTGGTGCTTACGAGAATGGGTGGGGAGGTCATCCAAGTGAGGCTAGACAATGTTGTGAAAAGGGAGATTTTTGTACACGAACATAACCCACAAACAGATAAAATCCATCTTTTCTTGGTCAGCCAGTGCAATGTTGATCTAGTTGTAACCAGAAAAGCCATCCATAAAGGAAAATATATCGCTCTCGACACATTCATCGATGATTTGATCAATGAAGGGAGTAGGATAGTTATCTTTAGGACAAGCACGATTTAGATCTCGATAATAAACACAAACGTGGATCGTGCCTTATTTTTTTGTCACCGAGACAATATTGGACACCTAATCTGTAAGAGGAATGGGATAGATGAAACCAACTTTGAGAAGTTTTTCAACTTCACCCTTGATAATGGCGACCTTCCTAGGGTGCACTGGGCAAAGCTATTGGAAAACGAGCTTCGTGTGAGGATAAGTTGGTATTTCATGCACAACAATGCTACTATCAATTCCATACATTTGTTCATAGGACCACGCAAACACATCATAGAATTCCTGAAATAGACGAGTATAAGTCTTGATCTCATCCGGAGAACAAGATGCCCCGATATGAACATGTTCAATGATACTAGGTCTGATAGAAATATCAATTGGCATCGTTTGGGTAATATTACCCAAATTTCTTTATGCCCATACTTCATGAGTCATGATCAGTGGTGGAAGTGGGAGGGAAGGAAATGGAGAAGGCAACTCTTCAAAAGCGGTAGATATGACCGCCAGATGAGGTACGAATGAGGAGTGATGATGAGTATCGATCCAAGGTGGTTCCCCGAGAGACATGACTTCCATGATACCTTCATCAACAAGGAAGGTCTTGGCTAAGGAATAAGGTGATTCCAAAGTTCCAAGTCACGAGGATTGAGAATACGTATAGAGAGAGGTCTTCGAAATAGAAGAATCATAGGATGCAGAACTCAAAGCCAAAACAATTTCCACGTAATTGACTTCAGTGGGACTAAGCAGCATAACCTCGCCCCAGGTATCAACAAGAGCTGGTGAAGGTATGACCCAAGGATCAGATTTGACCAAGATCATGTTGACAAAGGCAACGTGAGGATGTGGGAGCGGAAAAATCCCCATTAAGGAAGAATATTTAAAAATACTTGCCCCCACACTCTCATAGGGAGCACCAGTGTGCTTGACGTACGAGACATTGCCATCTGAAGAGGAAGAGGAAAAGAAAGACAGCTGGTAGATAGCGATAATCTTCCCTTGATGGGGAAAATGAATCACATGGAATAGGGAGGAGGCTATAGCATGCATAGCATGGGTCCAACTGCATTCAAGTAGAAGATTGTAATTAAGATTGGCATCAACAATATTTACCTCGACTTGCACTGTCTTGCCTTCTAGAGCAATGGCAAGGTTAGGTAAGACACTGAAGGGTCGCAAATCACGCCCATCGAAAGCTTCTAAAGTGTTTGGATATTGATTCAAAGCAGGAGAACTAATAGCCTTCTAGCATGCGAATGACATGATGCAGGTGGAACCACCTTCATCAATGACAGTCCTATGGATGGTCTTCTCATTCACAATTACCTGAATGAGAAAGACAATCTGATGAGGAAGGCGCAGAACATGGTTCTCTAGATCAAAACATATCAAATTGGAATTGGGGGGATCAATACCCCCGATAGTTGACAACAAAGATTTCTGCTGTGATGGGCAGCTTTGGAGCACCTCGAGAGCTAACATAGCTGATGGCGCTTGAGCCAAATCCTTAACAATATTATATTGCTAAGCGGCTCGGGTGTTAGGGTTGTATGAGGATTTCCATAGCACACCTCGAGAGGGTGGCCATATAGCAGAGTCAGGGTTAGGGCGCTCGATATGACGAGGGCTAAAACTCGGGGAAAAAGGAGAAGGGGTGGATTCTTTCTCTTTCCCAGCTGTTGGAGTAGGAGTTTGATAATCTTTCGGTCTAGTAGCCACATTAATAGGTGTACTCATCATGAACACTTGAGATCCTAAGGAAGTAGATGAGTGAGGTTGGTCTACCATTAGATAGAAAAGGCTCTTTGAGGATAGAGGGGGTCCCTTTGAGCAAACGACTAACTTCAGGCCGTCGGGGACAATCCTTAGTGTAGTGATGTTCCTCGCAAATGAGGCAGGGATACTTAGGTTTCCATTGTGAAGATTCACCAGCAGAAGATTTGGGAGGACCCTGTTTTTGGGCATCGGATTTACCCTTGCCTTTGCCTTTCTTCTTACCTTTCGAGGATTTTTCCGCTGCGGTAGACTAGATAGTGTGGACCTTTGAGCTTTTACTAGGGCTAGGAGGATTCTGGGAAGAACTATTGGGAATAGCATTCGAGACCAACTTCTATTTGGAAGAAGATTTAGAAGGGGTCTGGGATACTGAACCAATAACTCCATCGATAGGAGGCACAAATTTTGAATTTGATGTTGTGGGATCGGATGATGGCCGTGGAGCATTGGGTAATAACTCATACAAAGTGCTAGACTGAGACTAAACTAGATCCAAGTACTGGGCAGGAGCAATGGATTTCTCTTCAGTAATGCATCCACCCATAGCTATATCATGAGCAATTGGGGCCATGAATGATTTAGTGAACTATTCAGTGAGTAACCGTTAAACAATATCAAATTTGATCAGGTGATGTCTACGTCTCCATTCGTGGATGTGATCAGAGATGTGTGTCGCAATATCTTGCTTAAGCGATGTGAGAAAATAGGTGCCAGTTTCATAGTGAATCGATAGCTGAAAATGTGTGAGGAAAGCCATGGATAAAGAGTTAAAGTCATGGTAAGTACTTCGAGGAAGCTCGATGTACCACTTGGTTGCAGCGCCTGTGAGGGTTCATTGGAAAAGACGAAGACGAATGGAATCGACAATGTAAGAGTTTGAAGAGCACCAGAGGCGATATGCCATCACATGGGCTTGAGGATATTCTTTTGCCTTCCCATCAAACTTTGGACAATTGCTTGGTATCTTGGACAGCACCGGAGGCCAGTATGGAAAATGAAGGATTGGATGATTCGGAAGGCGAGATACATTTGGCAGCTCGAATGTGGCTAAGAATGGCAATTGGGTATTAAAAGTCATAGGAGGTCAGTAAGCGGGTCCAAACGGAGGAGCCCATCCCTACTGGTAAGGATTTTGGCCCCACAGTGGGGGATTTTGGCCATATGGCATCTGATGCTACCCCCATTGAGGGTTACCTTGACCATAGGGAGGATTTTGACCTTGAATACCTTGGCACTATTTGGCCATAGGTTGCTCATAAGAAATGTATGGGTTAAAATGCTATTGAGCTTGTTGACCTTGGACATATGGATATTGGACTTGTTATCCTTAAACATATGGGTGGTGAACCTGTTGTCCTTGAACAAGAGGATTTTGGACTTGATGTCCTTGGGCATAAGGTTGATACACTTG
This sequence comes from Pinus taeda, assembly GCA_000404065.3. Lineage (NCBI taxonomy): Eukaryota > Viridiplantae > Streptophyta > Pinopsida > Pinales > Pinaceae > Pinus > Pinus taeda. The sequence goes on from APFE030341106.1 coordinate 207,766, forward strand.
TTGCCCTTGGACATAGGGATTTTGTACCTTCTACCCTAGACCAAAAGGATTTTGAGCCTGTTGACCTAGGGCATTAGGGTTTTGCACCTGCTGCCCTTGGCCAGGAGGATTTTGAACCTGTTGACCTAGGACATTAGGATTTTGGGCCTACTGCTGTAGGATTTGACCCTGGCCTTTCCCTTGCTGATACGTATACAAGGGTTGCTACTGCTCGGGTTGGTTTTGCTGCTGCAAGGGTTGACCTTGTGGCTGCAAAATTTGTCCGTGGGACTATAGAGGTTGGCCTAATGAGGACATGGGCTGGGAAGTGTGCGGAGCATATTGCATCTACTGCTACAACTATTGCAAGGGTTGAACCTGCGATTTTTGCAACTGACCTTGCTGCGGGATCATTTGCCCTTACTGTTGCACGAATAGCCCTTGCTATAACAAAGGTTTCCCTTGTGGTAACAAAGGTTTCCATTGTTGTTGTAGAGACTATCCTTACTGTTTCAAGGATACTTGAACAGTGCCCAGAAAATTTCCGAACTGAATCTAGCCATAGCCACCCTGGAAAGTGGATGAGCTAGGCTGATTAGCCATCCCTTGAGAACCATATGGAATGTAAGGAGTTTGGTATTGGACCTGAGCCTCGTAGGGCTGCTAATACTAGACATTTCTCAACCCAGATGGACCAACGAGATTTTGAACCTATTGGTACTAGACATTGCTTGATCTAGTAGGATCAACAGGGTTGTGAATAATGATAGAAGAAGGCTAGTTCATACCAAGCATGTGAGCTTATGAGCCACTCACATTGGTGGTGCTTGACACCATAGAAACATTCAGGCTTTGCCCCCCCAGGTGGTGGCACAACTTGGCCACTGACCAGAGGGATGGAGGAACTGACAGACACATTCCTCGAAACCATCGGTTGAACTGGACGGGTGACTGGGACTGACGATACAAGGGGGTTCGAAATGGTGGGTTACATCGGGACTGAGGTAAAAACCTATTAGGAGGTTGTGCTTGCAATGAATGGACCTGTATAGGGGAAACCTTCAGGAGGAAAAGGATGTTATTCCTCCTCGACAGTGTGTGGAGTAGAAACTTCTGACTCCTTCGGATAGGTGACTTGAGAATCGCCTTTGGGTTCCATATTTGGGAACAAATAACGACGAATGGTCAAAGAAGTATGAGGGGATAGTTCCAAAGAAACACTTGGCTAGTCATACGGACTATAAGGATGCTGCAGTGATATCACAATGGGGTCAAATAGATGATTCAGAGGGTAGATAACTAGTCCAAGCTGACCATCAGTGGTTGGCGAGTTCTTAGGAGTTTGAACAAGATTGTTCGGAGATTTCGGGCCAAGATCAGCAGATGACCCAGTATCAGAAGTAGGTGGATGACGAGATGACAGAGGTTGAATGCTCATAACAATTGTGAGTTCAACACCTTGGTCCTTGAGTGACTCTGGTAACTCAGGAAATGGCTCCTCAGACAATCTTTCAGACGGAGGAGAGGAAGAGGAACTAGGTGAACCTTATGGTTCACCCACGATGACCTTGTCTTAATCAACAAAAAAGGGACAAATAAACTTCAAGGCTTTAAAATGTTCTTTTAAGGGAAACTCACGATTTGGTTTCAGAAAATACTAAGAGGATGTTATCGGATCATGGGCAATCAATTATTAAGACACATAAAAAAACTAATGTTCTTTCATTTTTTAAGAGTCGAGAAAGAAACAAAGATGACTCTATTGCTTTCGTTTGGAAACGAGCTCGAAAGGAAAAGTGATCGAATGATATTTTAAGTTTAATGAGTCAAAAATATCAAATGACTTCTCTAGATGATCTAGGTAAACAAGATTACCAGGCAACCATGAACTGTAGAATACCTCCTAGTGAACCGAGAAGCACAAGTTGGCAATCTCCTCGAATGCTGTGTTTGGTGTATCACGTTTGCAAGGTGGCCGACTTGGGTTCCTAAGGATAAAGGATTGAAGCCTAGAGGGGTCTCTCGTTACATAATCGATGGTACAGGGAGCACAAATCCATACTAGCACTGTATAATGTTGAAGCTAACGACAACTGTTAGGTTTAAAGATGCCAGAACACATATCTAGCATAGACCTTCTAGATATGGTCATTAAATTGTCAAATGCGCCTTAGGTTAACTGAATTCATTTTAAAGTTTATCTTGAGTTATGTTTCAGTTTTCAAGCCTTACCGATGTGACTAAAAAAACATTAAATGCAAATAATTGAGACAAGACCCTTTGAATTCGATGAATTGCCTACACTAGAGAGGGTAGAAACTACACAATCAAATGCAAACAACCAAGCAACCGAAAGCAAAATGATCTTCCACTACTTCACTTTTCGAAAAAATAAACTTATGAAAAATGCATTCCAATTCCTAATTTCCTGACAAGCATGTTTCTAACAATCATTTCAAAAGCAAAAGAGTTCTTTTTGCTTTCAAATGCCAATGCAATCCTAGTTTTTTTAATGATGCAACAAACTAGAATTTCATACTTTTCATGAAATAGCGAAATGAATTCTTCACATACAACACTTCAATGTAAAAGTTTTCGAGATAATTAGATCTGCAAGCAAATGAAAACGTGAAAAGAGAGGCTCATTCAGACTAATGAAGCACCAACTTTACCAACAACAAGACAAGCAATGTAATCCATGCTGGAAAAGAAACATTTAGAAAAGAAAACAAAAACTTTTCAAACTTGTGTAATGGAGGTCAAAGTTGTAAAAGGATCGCAAACGAAATGCAAGGAGTAAGTACACCTACAACTTGACTCACTAAGTTCAAAAACAGCTGAATGGACGAAAATCTAGATGCCCTAGTGTCACTGACTACCCAATGACTCAAGAAATCAAGCAGAAAGATGATAAGCCAACAAGCAAACAAAAACAAATGAAAAGCAACTTTCTAGTTAGGGAGAAAATGGTCTAAAAGGCTTACGGGGTCGAAATCATGAGAGCAAAACAAACTGGCCAAGATTGGGGACAAACCCTAATCTTCACTTACAGGCATCGGTGTGATTGCCTAACTAAAAACAGGCACCAGAGGCTGGTCGATGCGATTGCTTCTCAGCATATCACATTGATTGACATGACTGTCTGTGGCTTTAGTGCACTAATCGAGGGAGCCAAGAAAAAAAATAATTTTTTTTTGAAACAGGGACCAGATCTGCTACTATGAATTTCAAACTCAGGCAAGTAAGAAGGAGAAAAGAAACATAACCAAAGGGAAAAAGTGGAACCATAAAATTTCACATGAAATCATGGAATCTAAGACAAACAGAAAGATTGGCTTCCCCAGTATGGTCACCAATTTGTGGTGAAGTAAAATTATAAGTGCAGACACAAACAAATTCCTCTAGCCTGATAATGGGTCTAGCCACAACTGATACATTCTATGGAAGATTTCCTTAAGTTAGAACCAATTAAGAGGGCCTACCTCTTAGTACACTTATCCTGTTTGATGATGTCCTTACTTGCTCGCTCCAGCTATCTCTTGCTTCCTTCTTTAAACACCTGAAACAAGTAAACAACAACAAACAACAATCGTGCTAATAGACAAATTGTAATTCAACCTACTTAACAAGTCAAGAGACATAAAGCCATGAACATGTAAGATGACAAATCATGTAGGAAATAAATCGATAGTTACATATATATTGAATCAAGAAGAGGTTACGACCATTGTCTTGACGTTGTCATTCTCCTCTGACAAGACCAGGTTCCCACACACTTCTGATAGCATTCCATGATGGCCACAACAATAGTAGTTTTAAGGCTCTTCCCTTTAGACTTCACACTAAACCAAATTCACACTTCTCCCTCACACAACTAGAGAGCTACAACTATGAATAGCTTGCTATTTACTCCAAACTTAATTAGCATTAGCACACCAACAATAACACTAGCTTGTGCTTGGGAAAAAGGGAGGTTTATGTAGGATGAATGGATGGGAGATGGATCCTCTTCTCATGGGAGAAGGTCTTATCCTTTGAGGTAGTTCCATCATTATAGGGGAAAGGAGCCCAAAATTGACATCCTTGACCCCATCCAGCCAAACCATTTAACAGACTTCCATTACGAAGCTTCTAGAGCTAGAAGCTTTGGATCTTTATTTCAAAAACTTTCCATAAGAGGACCAACATAACTGGAACAAAGCTCAGTCACTATAGTTGGCGATAGGTACAATTTTAATCCCTACATATCAACGTGAGGGCGATAAGGGCCATTAGCGTCAGTCTTGTAAATTGGGAAAAACAAAAGTTTTATGGGAAATGGTGCAAAAGGGAATTGTTCTACTCATGATGAGGAACACAATGGGAGTTTCTTCATGAAGGGTAAGCATGTAGGGTTCACTGTAGAGGGACAATGACAAAATGATGTGTAACACCCCAAGGTGACACACTTTTCCTAATGTATCCATTGACAAGCATTTCCTTCAACTGTAACTTCAACTCTACTAACTCTGGTGTGCTCATCCTATACCGTGCTTTTGATGCTACTGCTGCCCCTGGTACCAACTCAATGGAAAATTCAACTTCCCTGTGAGGAGGAAACTCTAAAATTTATGTTGGAAACACATCCTAAAAATGTTGCAATATTGATAACCTACTCAATACCTCTGCATTCTTAACTTCCTTACCTTTATCATTGGAAATATGCACTGCAAATAACACACACCTTTTTCTATGATTGTGATTTTCTTGCATAGTTGTCACCATTCTAACTGATGTTGCCTTCTTCTTACCCTGGAAGATTCTCTATTCTCCATTTTCATCCAAGAACTCAATGGATTTGTCATAAAAATCTACCTTGGTCCTATGAAGATATAGCTAGTCCATACCCAATAACATATTATATGATCCCAATGACAATACATTCAAATGTGCTGAGGCAAGCATACCATTCAATTGAAATGCACAAGCTCTTACCCAATGATATACTCTCTTCTTTGTACTTGTATCCAACTGCACTAACCAGGATTCTGCATGCACTTGTTTATTCAAACCACACTTATCCTCTAGGTCAGGAATAATATAACTATAATTATATCTAGGGTCAATCAAAATTGAAACAACTTGATCACAAAGATTACCTTCCATCTTGATAACAATTGCTTGGTTCTCTACTTGCTTGTTATCTAGTGCTGCATAAATCCATGGAATTCTTTTCCCAACATCCCCAACTATTTGTGCCTCTTGTGCACTTTAAATATGAGGCATACCACCCTGATTCTGCAGACAATCCCTCTTAATATGTTCCTTATCACATGTTCAACACTCCAACCGTCTTGTACCATCACCTCTATTCTGCTGCTATAACCCATGTCCCTATTTAGCTACGTTGAACTTCTTGTATGGTGAAACATTTTCTTTCTCTTCTACATTCTGGGGCCTTATTCGTTTAGGCTGCCATTTACCTTTACCTTTATATTTATCAATCCATTTCCATCCTTGTTGAGATTTTGTCTTATACTTTGATTATTCATAGCAATTCTTTGTTTCCTAATAACTTCCTCAAGTGACCACGGATCATCATACTCAACATGATGAGTCTAAATGCTAATGGAAATCCAATAAAAAATCTCTAAATTTTTTCCTTTTCATCCTTAAGATACGATACATACCTCAATAACTCTAGGAACTTAGTAGTATAATCCTCATCTGTCATCAATCCCCAATTTAGCTCATAAAAATCCTTGGCTTTTCTACCATAGTACTTTTATGAAAAGTATTTCTTCCTTAAAAGTCTCTTGAATTCATTCCAATTCAAATCTTCTATCCTAATGTCTCTGACCCACTTTACACCTTCCCACCAGATGTTTACTTTCCCTTTAAGACTAAATATAACTATTCTGGACTTCATATTCTCTATGTACTCGTGTAGTTCAAAGAACTTATTCATCCCAAGTAACCAAGCCTCTGCATCCTCCAGTTCTTCAAATCTCCATAAAAAGTAGGTGGCTTAGCTTTCTTAAACTCATCCGGAAAATATCCCCTGTCACTGCTCCTGTAAGGGTGATAACGATGACGATCATAATGCTTATCAGAACCAAAACTAGAATAGTACTTGTGTCCATCACCTCTCCTATCTAGAGTGTCCAAGAACCTTCCATCTCTGGTCGTGTCATCCTATCTGACTTGTTCTCACCATGAGATCTACTGCCATATGCCCCATTCGTTTTTTCCTCCCGCCCATGGCTGATTTGAAGTGGTCCCTGTCTCTGTAATTCTTATAAATTATGAAGGAATATTGCATTGATTTTTTCTTGTTTCTCCTGTTCCTGCATGATTTTGTCATTATCTACGTTGTAACTCCTGAGTTCTTCCTTCAAGCTTCTTAATGTGTCTGCTAATTTAGAATAATTCCCAACACCATGCTACTCATATGATTGATAGGGAGAGTCTCATGAACTATAGTCTACCATATTTCTAGTTATCTTTGATATTCTTCCTTGAAAGCATACCATGTCACCTAAACCAAAATATAAACATAATCAACATACCTCAATATAGTTCGGGGATGATATATCATCTTTAATATCAACCAAATTAGCACATTACGTGTATAAACATAATCATAAAAACATATAGATATCATCATAACCATAGTCGAGTCATCAATGCATAACCATATCAACCACACATCATGACCTCATGCATGAAAACTACAACCATGTCATTGTGGCATAATCATCATATATAAGACATGCATGCATACATGATACATACAAACACTGACATGCATAACCAATGTATAACCAACCTATAATCAAGATAAACACATACAACATCAACACGATCAACTTTTACATGGCGACACCACTGAAACCATGGACACCACCATGTGTACACAACAAATACATAGACCAAAAGCATAGATAACACATATGCAACTGACATGAATGCATGACCAACGCACACCACCCATCTATTCCAAGAGGTGAACCATGCTCTAATACCAATTTTTAACACCCTCCTCCCACATTTACCCAAGTTAACCGGTCTATTAGGGTAAACATGTGATGAGAGGCTACTATGATCTGATTCAAATCCCCATGTACAGTTAAGGAAGTGGAACCAACAAAACAAAACCAATATGACCTTCTACACATGTTATAGAACCTCCAAGAGCCAACCAACCTTTCCAAGTGACCAACCCCTAAGGAAAATTAACATTTTATTGACCTAGATCCCTATTCACTTCCATGACATGGGCATGTATACAAGTGGGACCCTCCATTCACTCCCACAACAAGGGCATGCAAGTGACTGGGGACTTTTCCAACTAGTTCAAAGCCAACAAACCCGGATTATGTGCCACTTTTTTAGGGCCAGGAAAACACTGAGTCCATTGCCCAAAACTCCATGAAACCTTTAGGAATCAAAAGTAACATCGGAACAATGATACTAATGAAAATACTTGAACAAATACTTGATTGAACCCCTACTAGCCATGATAGGCATTTCATCAAACATGTCACAAATATGCATTCTACATGTCATAACAACAAATCTAACCGTATGGGTCTCATACTTATCTAAGAATTTCTAAGAAGCATTTATGCCTGATCACATTAACCACATTATCATTTATTATGTCATATATTCATTTTTTATTCATTTACAAATCAAAACATGATGAGAACCATGCATCATCACTTTCATAAAACATACTCATAACCAACATATAAACAACATAAATAATAAGGATACAACAACCATAAAATCCGCATATAAACCAATAAATTACACATGAAACACCAAGGAGAAGGAACTCTATTAATGAATGCATAAGACAACGAGGTTTGGGACTTCCACATACCGCCCGACCATAGATTAGCTGAACCAAATCTTTCTTTTAGTTAATCACCCCTGTGCCATATTCTAAGCATCATTATGGGTCTCATAACAAAAATTCAACCAAGGCTTCCCAAGGCTACACCACCTCACCCTCATTAATAGAATCAGAATCTATCACGATCCACACTGAATCACTAAGCCCTAAACAAGCATGGAGGCCACTATATTTCTCTAATGTGTACATTGTGAGGAATTTTCCTGTCTCCTAGTCTCTACACTTTACTGAAATCCACCTCGGATCACTAGGCCCTAACTAAGACCCCACCCTCTAGGATTTACTGTATATCTTGCCATTCACTGGCCAAGGATTCCTAGGCCTCATCAAGGGCACCCACCTCTAGGCTTTACCATATATCCTACCATTCACCAGTCGAGGATTACTAGGCCCACGAAGGTAACATAAAATATGGCTTTATTGAAACCCACAACCTAGTTTAGGGGTTACAAGGCCAAGGATTTACTGTAATTGTGGCAGTCTGACTCATGGATCACTAGGCCATGTGTTATTTCTTTCAGATACCACCTCACTTAGTTTTGAATCCATCCAAAAATATAGCTCAACCAAAACATGAGAACTCCATCACACCATGGTTATCCAGAAATGGAAAGGAAAGGTGGAAGAACACTCTCACACCTTGTTACACTGAAATTTGTCACCATGACTATCTGCAGTTAATATGGCTCCATCAATAGTCATATTATCCTCCTTGTCAAGCCTTATACCTCTGCTCTCCATGTCAAACTTCAAAAAAGAGAGAAAGTCATAAAAAATCATGTTTATCTCTGGGTACGCAGGTTCTCTCTACCTTGCCTGCGTGTACGCATCCCAAACTCATTGTACCTGCGTACTTG
>APFE030341106.1:237564-259853 GCA_000404065.3 Pinus taeda
AGAGAAGGATTGCTCTTAATTGTCTTGTTTGTCACTAGAGAGTCTTAGACTCCTAGGGAGGTTAGTTTTGTCCGCAAAAATAACTCTTTCCGCATGACACACCTGGCAAGACCCATGCCGTTGACAACAAGAGAACTAAGACCACACATGCATAACCATGCATGCCAAAACTAGCAAGGAAATCATATATGTACATTGATACTTGCAAATAATCCCGTTGTAGCTTATTGATCTTGATATACATGCTTGATCCTTGATTTAATTTTCCTTCTTTTCTTTTCTTGATCCAATGTTTAAGTGCTCCAAGAAAACTCTAAGTTTCCAAGTGTTACAGGAATAATACACCGTAGGGTATGGGTTGATCACCCCAGCAGAGCAGAGGCCATACACCAACAAGAATCAAACAAACAAGCATCCTTAATACTTAAACTATTGAAGTAGGAAGGAGAAGTATTACCCAAAGGTCCTATGTTTGAGGTCGTTCCCATAGGGTCCAAACCCTCTGCTTCCTCCAATGCTTCAGAACCTGCAACTCATTCAAGAAAAGCACATACGTTAGTAGTAGTTGAAAGCATGTTCATGATATAAGTGTTAGATCATATAAGCATATAAGTATAAAACATGAAATAATACATCAGTTAGATTAAAACATGAATTAAAGCATCAAGATCTCAACATCAGGAACAAGACATGGCTTATTTATTGATGACTACAAAAGGATGTGGAAGAATACAACCTGATTCATCCACGACTCCAAGCGAAACCTTCCTCCAGATCTGTCCCACCCAAGCCTCAACAATCCTCTTTCAAACGCACACACATGGATGCCATATAAGGGAGATGGACATCACAATGAGGAAACAAGGGTTTCCTATAGTTGGGAGTGCAGGAGGCACATGGATAAATCATACTTGATTAGGGACAAGTTGGATATAATGTCAATATCCTATCTTTCTCTCCCCTTAGACCTTCCCCATGAGGTGTATTTATATGACCTCATTTTTTTCTGGGAAACATTTAAACCACAGGCTCCTATAGGTAGGCTTCCAGTGATCCATAAAACCCGTCCAAAAAATAGGGATTTTATATTTTTTTCATATTTTAAATCATATACACGGGTTGGATATAGCTGAACCTGCGTGTGCAGGCGCTTTTTGTAGTGCAAAGTCACGTATGGAATTTAAAATAATATTTTTTAATATTTGGACCAAGTCTGAAGGGAAAGGGATTCCCAAGGCCATGACTTAGAGCATCAAGTATACAAAGGTGGTAAATGATGCTATAACATATGCCCCCTAATATATGAGTTCAGAAGGGGTACATGATGGCCAAAATGTATTAAGTGTATAGAAAGAATCATGCGAGGACTTGGGAGGAGATCGTCAGATTCCAACCTACCAAACTAGTGGAAGAGATTAGAAAGAAAGATCATGTCTGAGGTGGGCATACCCATGCTCATAGATAGTAAAGAATGTCTGCATATTAAGTGTAGAGCGGATCCAATATGTATAGAAGTACAAAGGAAACTGAGAAATACATAGTGGATCATTTGATCATAGCCGCAAAAGTACATATCAAGGCCATGTCACAATATCACACATAGAAAAACTAATCAATGATGCTGAAGCAGATATTTGATCACTGAAGTCACATAGCGGATCCTAAAAAGTACCAAGTCAAAATGTGGAATAATGGTACTGCATGCAACTTGGGTGCCAACATATAAGATGCCGCTGTGATGAACTACAACATATAAGGTGGATGGTGTCACTGGCAGTAAATTGGAGGGACTGACATGTGAACCATCAAATGCTAATGAAACTCGAGGTCTTCATCGACTGCCATGTTACATTTCTACACTATGGGAATAAATGAGATGAAATTGATTGTGTGAGAAATCGTTTGATTACCGGTCATTGATGTATACCGTTAACAAATGCGAGACAACTCACCGATAGTGATGATGAGAGTCAAGGTACCCCAATACAATATAACAAGTGTGATTAAATGATTTGAAGTCGAACACTTGAGAGAATATATCAATAAGGAGACATTGATGTATTATCACTATCGATAGTGAAGGAGTCTGGCACTAATGACTGCAAACCCTAAGGTACTAAAAAAAGGACTCTAGATATTATTCCCAGAGCAATAAGTCGGAGTTGATGGGGAAGGATCTGTTGGAAGGCAAACATTAAGGCATCCTACATCAATCTAGCATGAGTGTAACCCATAGGCCAATAATATGGAAGGAATCAGACGAAGAAAGATGAAGTAACAAAATTGAAGCACGTTTTCGGCGTACACAAGATGTGGCTAGCACACGACATAAACCCTCTGAACCAACCAATAACGAAAGCTGACATAGAGGCGAGGAATCCACCAATAGGGTCAAATGGAAACCAAGGCATTGCATGAATCTCAATGTGTGATAATGTAAGCTGACGTCGAACACAAGGGGAAAAACTAAGCCAAATACCCATAATACTGATTGATGTTGAGCATAAGGTCACCTATCAATGATGGAAATAGGGCCAGGGTGTGGCTCTAGGCCTACTCTCAGAGCAATGTGTCGAATTTAATAAGAGCAGATCCACCATCAAGAAGTGAATGGAGAACTTCTCAAACCAGCACAAGCAAAGAACCAAATAGCTGATGTGATACTGAACATAACTATAAAATACCAGGTATGGATGACTAAATATGAGTCAAGAGACACCGCAGAAAGGTCGACTCAGGTTCACTTCCCTTGAACAAAAGCACGACTCAACTGTGACTATATGGCAGCATATGATAACTTTGTATAAGTTTTTCATGTAGGAGGCATAAACAAACTCTCCATATGATTGGAAGAGATAACTAACTGGAGGAGTATCGACTCAATAACAAGGTGATGGCTCTCCTAAGTCAAACTAAAGCCCATCTTGATGTAGGAAAGATTCATTTTAAGTGCTTTGTTCAAGAGCGACACAACTGATTATTGCTACCATCAAATATGGAAGTAATGTCCCATTCCCGCTCTTTTTTGGAATATATAATTTTTTGTCTTTTTCATATTTGAAAATCCTGAAAAAGAATAAAATAATTCCTATGGTATAGTGGAAAGAATGAGTGTCCAAATACAGATGCACTAGTTCCTGGGAGGGGAATATTCCTATGCTCAATGCAAGGTGACGAAAATAGTCAATGACAGTCAAAGGAATATTCTTTCTATAGGCAAAAAGGTGTTAAGTTGCATAGGCTAAGTGATTGCAAGGTTGGTTTTGCAAAAATACATGGTCAAAGATTAGCTTATACACGAGTCCAAGTGAAGTTGGCTTACGGCCAAAAGGTACAAATAGTCAACATGCAATGCAACAGTACAACTCAACATGTGGGAGCCTTTAGGGTATAAAGCCAGAAAGACAACGAAGAAGAAGGATAATGAAGCTTCATCACAAAAAGTCATGGTGAGACTAAAGAGGACTCTTGAGCCTACTCAATCTTTACAACATGGGAAACATATGTCATCGAAGATCTAACTAGGAAGCCCATGTAAAGGAAGGCTCTACCATAATGTCATGATTTTATAAGTCGGCGAGTGTAAATGGTTTTAAGAATAATAACACAATGGGGTCAACCCTAAGGTAACATATCGCAATATGGAGGCTAGAATGCATAATGCAACGAAAACGTGATATTCCCTAACCTATATGCTAGTGACAAAAAATGATACCTGCCATGACAGAACAACAGTCATGGAATTGAAGTGGTAGAAAAAATCTCAAAGTCTTCAATTTAACCTCATTTGTGTTTTGAACAATTGAGAGGAGCTCTCGAGAAAAGACTAGTAACCACAATCCACCCTATTTCTTGGCCCTAATAGTTACCAAACGTCTAGGTATTCCTCAAATTCGATATTTTAATGAATTTATGAACATTTCAAACATTTTTTCAAGATTTTACCGTAGAGATCTTGTTTTTATATTTTTTCTTTGCACATACACGGGTTGGGCATATCGAAGCCGCATATGAGTAAGCCCTATACACGACTCTGTATAAAGTGAACCTACGTGTGCTTCGTGAAAAATTTCAAATTATGAATTTTAATGGATGAAAATGTTTGAATTGCAGGATGACTATCACATGGGAAGAAAGAGAGCATAGTGCAATAGACAATGAAGTAATGAATGACCCACTGTCACTAGATGCATTGAGAGGGTTTGGATTATTGAAAACTTTCAAAATTCCTAATATGAAAACCAACGCAAGGTTTCCATAGATGCTTGTGAATTACTGGGATCTAGAAGAGGATTTTTTATGATTGATCGAATGCCCTTGCGAATTGAAGTAGAATATATCTACTTCATCATTGGAATTTCCTGAAGAGGAGAGCCAATTAACTTGCAAGGAAAGGCCCAAGGCAACTTCAACGTAGATGATTATATTCCCATATACTGCCTCGGGAATAATGAGAAGGTAGGGAGACAGATCCCAATAAATAATGTGGGGAGTCTACCCCTCAAAATTCACCTTTTTACTATTGTGAGGGTAGCAGGTTCAACTTCATTTCACCAAGAATCGCGTGTTACAATGAGCCTAGTAGTCGATTTCCTCACCACAGTCTTTAATTGGTGTACAACCCTCCTGATCAATCTAAAAAAGCATCGCACTTCTATAAAAAAGAGTAAAACCAAACATTTTTGGTATGGTACCATCCTTTGCACTTGCTTCTTTGAGAGGATACCAGGGCTTCGAACGAAAGTGCTCTCTACCATCGACAATCTGAGGGATCCATGTATAGGTATATGGGTTGATTTGATGAAGAGAATGGGGGTGGTGAGGTCCCTGGAACAAATTTGATGACAATTTCTTCCTTTGGTGGGAAAAACAAGTTGTTGCCATTGAAGACTACTCCTGTGTAGGTATGGACTTCAGAGGGGATCTAGATCTACGGATTCCACTAGATGTTGCATGAGGTGCCATAGGTAAACATATTTTAAAGTTTTTTAAAGTTATTTTATTTTTTTGGATTTCAAAAAATTATGAATTGAAATCCTTTTTTATGAGACAAATATTCTTACAAAATGATTTGATCATGATACATACGTGGGACTAGTAAGACCTGAGGGTATGCCCAGGCATAGGCATCATGGAAGAGACACAGAGAGTGCCACAACTGAGATTAAGAGACTCCTCCATACTATATAGAGGAACTTGTTGAGGTTGAATCACCAGGTACCTATGGAAGCGATAGAGGATCTACCAGAGGCTATGTAAATATGCATGGTAGGAGTACCATGAAATTGGGTACGACTCTTCCGACAGGTGGAAAATGCCATCATCTTCTTCTGAGATGCACATCCCTATGCTTCCTCAAATGCTTCAAAAACCCGCAACTCATTCAAGAAAAGCACATATACCAGCAGTAGTTGAAAGCATGTTCATGATATAAGTGTTAGATCATATAAGCATATAAGTATAAAACATGAAATCATACATCAATAAGATTAAAACATGAATTAAAGCATTCAGATCACAACATCGGGAACAAGCATGGATTCTTTATTGATGACTGCAAAACAATGTGGAAGAATATAACCTGATTTGTCCATGACTCCAAGTGATACCTTCCTCCAGATCCGTCCAGCCCAAGCCTCAACAGTCCTCTTTCAAATGCATACATATGGATGCCATATAAGGGAGATGGACATCACAATGAGGAAACAGGGGTTTCCTATAGTTGGGAATGTAGGAGGCACATGGATAAATTAGACTTGATTAGGGACAAGTTTGAAATAATGTCAATATCCTATATTTCTCTCCCCTTAGGCCTTCCCCATGAAGTGTATTTATATGACCTCAAAACAATTTTTTCATTTGGGAAATAGTTAGGCCACACACTCCTCTAGGTAGGCTTATGGTGTAACCCATCAACCCCACCCAAAAAATAGGGATTTTATATTTGTTTTCATATTTTAAATCATATACATAGGTTGGGTATAGATGAACCCATGTGTGCATGCACGTTTTGCAGGGCAGAGTCATGTATGGAATTTAAAATAGTATTTTTTAATATTTGGACCAAGTCTGAAGGGAAAGGGCTTCCCAAGGCCATGACTTAGAGCATCAAGTATATGAAGGTGGTAAATGATGCTATAACACTAAGAGTGAGAGAGAGAGAGAATAAAGAGAGAGCTCCAAAACTAAACTGACAAAAGGTACCAACTAATCCTTAGAATCCTTTTTATTAATGAGGCCTCTATTTTCTTCAATTTGCCATAATTTTCCTTCATTTTTCTCCTCACATGAAACCAGTGACCTTTCACCTTCCTTTTCTTCTAATTTCCTTTATTTTCATAAATAAAATGCCAATTAAAGCTTCAATACATTTCCAAAGCCTTTTGCATTGCCTTTGCCAATTTCCTTAACCATAATAAACCAAATGAACACCCACACTGGGATGTCTTGCCCAATATTCAACTGTGAATAAGCGTCCTATAACTGTGGCTATTATTTCTCTTTTATTAACTTTTATTAAGTGGAATTTTCACTAGGGTTGTTATGTTGAAATTCGCAACAAGAAATGTTAAAAATAAAATCCAGAAATTCCAATTTAATTTTTCCTTAAATTAAATTGTGAATTAAAATTGTAATTATTTTTCATAGAAACTTGTAGTAGTTAACTAATTTAAGTTGACTTAGTTAACTTAGGAAATTCTACATGGTATCGGAGCAGGAATTTTTTTTTTTTTTGGGTGGCTAGTTTGCAGAGTAGATATGAAATTTTTTGTTGAATTTTTTCAAAAACAAATATCATATCTAGATTCCTTTCAAAACAATACCCAAATAATAAAACAAAAAATAGTCGAATCGCAGTTCAGATGAGGGAGATATTGTTGATTTAAAATAATCTCTTTTTCTAGAAAATTTCATGACAGCGAGGCAAATGAAACAAATTGGTGTGCGAGCCAAGAACCTGTATGCACTTGAGATACATAATGCATGCAAAGCCTTGAGGAGCAAGGAAAATTACCAAATACTTCTTCTTCTAGGGTTTACATGATTTTCATGGTTTTGATCCTCAAATGATGAGTTTCTGCCCTAAACCCTAGATTCCTTGTCCCTACACCTCTATTTGCAGCTAATACACCATTTCCATCTATCAAAAAGCCTTATCCCCTCATTTTCTATCATTTTCTTCTAAACCCTAATCTACCTTATCTCTTTCTAGGATAGGCTTGTGTTTTGGCCTTTTCCACCCCCTCCACTCACACATTTCCCAAAATTCCTTTTTCCCCTACTCATTGACATCATCTCCTACCCTCCTAAATTTCCTTACAAATTTAGGCAACTCCTAAATCCATCATACCACCTCATTCCCCCACAATAGAAAATTCCATTGTTTTTTCTTTCCTTTCACCTAGGGTTTGAAGTATGGAGCCTAACTCATCACCATCAGAGAAGAGGAAGTACAACAAGGGGGGAAATATACTGAGGTTTGAGCCCTCTAATTGCAATGAAATCACCTCCTCCCCATTTGTCATGAAATGCTTTGAAGATGTCAATTTTTTAGGGTTTTGTCAAAGAGTGCAAGAAGTAGGTTACCATGAGCATCTCACAGGTATATTTTCCCTCACCTTGAAGGAAGACAAGATCACCAATATAGGATTTGATTTCGTGTTTTCAGTGAATCCCATCTCTCAAGCTGCAAGCATACCAAACCATGGTGAAAACTAGTTCAAAGGCATGAGCCTATACCTAGAAGAGTACAAACCCTACTTGAAATCACAATATGAAGGAGCTCACTCACATGTTTTCCCATTTAGATACTTGTTGGAGTGATATGCACCATTGATGAAGGCTTTCATGAAGTTCTTCACATGTGAGGGAAGATTTTCTAGGTTATATCAATACCACATAAGACTTCTTATGCACTTTACAACTACCAAGTCTCCAAATTTGTCTAGCTACTTATATAGAAGCCTAACCAAAATGTCTGAAAGGGTGCAATTGAAAGGCAAAGTGCATTATCCCAACCTCTTTCAACATAGCCTGATAAAGGTTATAGTACTCCATCAGTGGAAAGAGAAGAACATGACATGGGATACCTTCATTGAGGCAGCCTTGAAAACGCATATGACCACTTCACCAAGCCAACAACAACCATGTCAGTACAACCCATGGAGGTGGGGTCATCAAGAAAACACAATGAGATTTCCAAAGCACCTAGGCCTTAGGTGACCTAGACAAATCAGAGAGGCAAAAGCCTTGTGCTTTCTCCTCAAATTGAGGAAGGGGCCAAGCCTACTACATCAACGGAATAGGGATCTCCATCACATCATGAGGCTTCTTTGCATGATGAGAAGCCCATTGAGCATGAATTTGACCTTGTTGAATTGGAGGCACATGACGAGCATAAAACCCTACAACAAGTCATCAAAGAGAAGGATTCTCAGATCATGGAGATCAAGGACAATTTTGGAAAGGGCCAAATTCATCATTTCATTCTTTGAGCAAGAAAATAGTCAACTTAAGGCAAAACAACTAGTCATGGAGAAAGAGAAATTCAAATCCAAGAAACAAGAGATGAAAGGCAAGGTAGTGGTGGACCATGAGGACACTGAGTAGTATGAAGGACATGTGGCAAGGAAGAGAACAAGGGGTCTTAGGAAGGCACTTCAGAGGAAAAGGGAACAAAAGCCACCAATGGAAGAATTAACCCTTGAAGAGAGGATTGCCATGGAAATAAATGAGGACAGGGAGTTTTGGCTTAACAAATTCAATTTCCACCTTGATAAGCTCCTTGATAAGGCCAACGGGGATAACAAGTTGCAAAATAAAATGTCCATTCATTATTACACAAGGAATGAGGTTGCCAAGGTCAAAATCGAGCAGTTGAAGGAAAAACTCAAGGAAACCCTAATCAACCAAGAGGAGAAGGGTAAGTTAGATTTTCTTGCTGATGCATTCATGATTGCATAACATGCCTCATCAAGCATCTCTGGACAAATTTTGGGAGGATTTGGAGAAAATTTTGTGTTTTGGTGCAGACTTGGAATTTTTTGGTAATTTTCTGTCTAAGAGCGCAACAAGCTCACGATGTGCTTCTTCCTCAGGGCTCCAAATGATGGCAAATCAGAATTTTTGGAAATATTATGACTCCCACTCAAACCTGTTTGGCCACTTTCTTAGTCTGGGGTTCAGCTTTTGAGAAATTTGCAAAAACGAGGCCAAAAATCACCTTTTTGCCCCTCTTTTTCCATTTCATTGCGCGCCAGGAGATACCTTGGGAGAATGGCCATATCTTAGCCAAAAATGGGTCATTTTGTTGAAAATAGCAGCAAAAAATGCTAAAAATAGCATCTAGTATATTCCAATTTAAATTTGTCCTTGCATTAAAATAATGAATTAAAATTCGAATTTAGTCTCACCAGCTGCTTGAAAAATAATTAATTAATTCATCTTGAGTTAATTAGTTGGAGAAATTCAAGCTAGAAGTCTCGATGAAGTCATGCAACAGTTATCCATTAAATTAAGGAAGTTATCCCTTAATTAAGGATATAAGGATGAGTTATAATTGAGTTGTAATTAGTTAGCTCAGTTAAATTAGTTCCAAACTATTTGAGGAACTAATTGTGAGTTCAGTCAATTAATGCATGCATGCATCAAACTAGTGTACTCCAGATAAATGAATATTCTCTCATGAATAACTCATGCATGTTTATTCAGAGAAAGACCTAGTTGAGCTAAATATCAAGGATAGGTTACTATTAGTTTCATGTGTTTTCCTATAAAGGAAACTCATTCATGTAGTCAAGGCATAGGTTCCTTGAGGATTGTGCAGTTCTGATAGGGTGTGAGATCAGTGTGAGAGATCAGTGTTCCACTTGGTTGAGAGTCTTCCACTTGGTAACAGGAGGATCACCCAGGAGTAACTGTGCAAGGAAATAGGAGGCTTGGAGGGCAGAGGTGAAGGCTTGTGAGAAGCCTTGATTGCCTGTGAGCATCTGTGAGTATTGTACTGAGAGCTGGCTAGCTGTGAGAGCGATGGTTTTGTATAATCTCTATGTATTCCCACCTTCATCTGTGAGGATTATACTGAGAGGTGGCTAGATGTGAGAGCTAAGGCTTTGTATGATTCCTATGTATTTCCACCTTGTATGATAATACATATAGTGGGATTTTAAGTTGAGGCTTTCTCCTGAGTATTCTTCTGTGTTTCATGTGCACTGATTCTGCTTCTGGTTATATGCTTTATGCTTGATCTTGCTCAAATCTATTAAGATTCCACAAGTTTGATCGTAGAAGTAGATTAAAGTATATTTCTTTAGTTATATTGCATTATCAGGTTAATCTACAGTGAGAATTTCTACATGGTATCAGAGCAAAGGTTATCAAAGCAATAAATAGTATACGAAGAAGAGAATTTGAAGTTTGAAGTTCGGGGTTACAGGTGCAAATCAAATTCATCTAATACTTTAGGTTGGTCAATGGCGTTTTATGGCTTGAGACTCAAGTATTCCCTGGATGGCAGCTCGAATTACATAGCATGGAAAGATCACATAGAGGCTGTATTAGAAGATAATGGTTTAAAGGATTTCATTGATCAAGAAATCCAAAAGCCAGCTTCAACTAATGCACAAGAGTTAGCTGAGTGGAAGAAGTGTGTGGTGAGTGCGAGACGGATCATCCTTGAGGGAGTTCAAGACCATATTGTCTCAATTCTCCATGGGAAGGATACTCCATATTCAATGTGGAAGACATTGAAGGACCTCTACCAGAACAATATCGACTAGAGGAATGGCGCTCAAGGATAAGCTTCGAAGAATCAAGATGGAGACAGGGCGATACTATTTCCACATATCTGAACAAGCTCACCACCTACAATGATGAGCTTGGTAGTGTGGTAATAACTACTGCTGATGATGATATGGTGAGCCTTGCTCTCCTTGGCCTTCCAGAGAGCTGGAATAGCTACCGGGACTCTGTGAATGGAAGGGAGAAAATACCAGATTGGGAACGACTATGGTCGAATCTCATGGAGGAGGAGATCAGGAGGAGCACTCGAGATGGTTCTTCATCCAAGGATGATGATGAAGAAAATCTAGCCTTAGTAGGTAAGGCAAGGAAAGGGAAGGGTAAGGCATCCCATTCTGAATCGAATTCTTCTCATGGAAGGAACAAGGTTGACAAGTCTAAAGTGAGATACTTTAATTGTCACGAGATGGGACATTACGCGACTAATTTCCCATCAAATAAGTCCAAGAAGGGATCCTCGGAAGGATCTAAAGGTGAGGCATGAGCCTCTCAGTTCAAAATGGACTTTACCCTCATCGCATGCACGGTGTCATCGATGATGGGTTGTGGTTGGTTTCTTAACAGTGGATTTTCATTCCACATGATCGGTGATAAAAGTTTATTCAGTGCCTTGGAGGAGAAATACCTCAAGATTCACATAGAGATGGGTGATGACGAAAGGTATAGTGTTTCAGGAGTGGGCACGGTCGCTTTACAGAGGGAGCATGGAGCTCCTATCACCTTGACAGATGTGAAGTATGTTCCTGGACTGAAGAAGAACTTGGTATTAGTCACGGTATTGGAAGACCGTGGATATGATTTTTTTTTAGTAAGGGAAAGGTTTTCCTTAGACACATCACCACGAGACAGGTGAAACAAATCGATTCACGAGTCAATAACCTGTATGCTCTTGAGGTTTGAGATGCATTTAAATCCTTGAGGAGCAAGGAAAATGTCAGAGACTTGGTGGTTGAGAGGGAGAGTATATTACCTCTCAACATGCATCCATAGAAGAAGTCTCAGACAGTTGTGGAGGAACCACAATTGGTGAAGTAGCTTCAGGAAGTTGTGGAGCAGCCACAACTAGAGAAGTCGAGAGGAGACCAAGTGGAGGCATCCATTCATGCAGAGACCTCTTGTAGGGGGAAGTTTCAAGCCAAGTGGGTAGAGGGATCACATGCAACCATACCTCCAGGTGTGAGGTGGGGTGATGTGAAGTGATAGTCCCAAGAAGGCTGAAATTGGGCAGGGTCCATTGAGAGGTTTTATCTCATGGATCGTATCTTGTTACGGGAGCCAAAAGTACATAGTAGCGGGAGGAATCAATGGGATTGATGCAATCAGAGATCAAAGTGTCAAAGGCTAGAGTAGCCAGATACTGAAGAGCACAGAGGTGCAAAGCTTTCAGTTGACAGAGGCAATAGCAGTCAAAGACTTTGATCACAAAGGCATCATTCAGGCATCATTCTAATTTAGGTTGGATTTTTTTTTTTTTTTTTTTTTTTTTTTTTTTTTTTTTTTTTTCTGAAGTTGCTAGAGCAACAACAGTAGAGAGAAGTGTTGCATGCAGAACATTCCAAAGGTTCAGGATCGGGATTGAGTTGAATTCCTTTCTTTTTGAGAGGGAGTGTTGAAAATAGCAACAAAAAAATGCTAAAAATAGAAATGCTAAAAATATCATCCTGTATATTCCAATTTTAATTTGTCCTTGAATTAAAATTCGAATTTAGTCTCACCAGCTATTTGAAAAATAATTAATTAATTCATCTTGAGTTAATTAGTTGGAGAAATTCAAGCTAGAAGTCTTGGTGAAGTCATGCATTAGTTTCCCTTCAATTAAGGAAGTTATCCCTTAATTAAGGGGATAAGGATGAGTTATGATTGATTTGTAATTAGTTAGCTCAGTTAACTGAGTTAAGTTAAGTTAAATTAGTTCCAAACTATTTGAGGAACTAATTGTGAGTTCAGTCAGTTAATGCATGCATGCATCAAACTAGTGTACTCCAGATAACTGAAGATTCTCTCATGAATAACTCATGCATGTCTATTCAGAGAAAGACCTAGTTGAGCTAAATATCAAGGACATGTTACTATCAGTTGCATGTGTTTTCCTATAAAGGAAACTCATCCATGCAGTCAAGGCATAGGTTCCTTGAGGATTGCATAGTTCTGACAGGGTGTGAAATCAGTGTGAGATATCAATGTTCCACTTGGTTGAGAGTCTTCCACTTGGTAACAAGAGGATCACCCAGGAGAAACTGCACAAGGAAATAGGAGGCTTGGAGGATAGAGGAGAAGGCTTGTGAGAAGCCTTGATTTCCTGTGAACATCTGTGAGAGCAAAGGCTTTGTATAATCTCTATGTATTTCCACCTTCATCTGTGAGGATTGTACTAAGAGCTGGCTAGCTGTGAGAGCTAAGGCTTTATATGATTCCTATGTATTTCCACCTTGTATGGTAAGACAGATAGTGGGGTTTTTCGTTGAGGCTTTCCCCTGAGTATTCTTCTGTGTTTCATGTGCACTGATTCTGCTTCTAGTTATATGTGTTATGCTTGATCTTGCTCAAATAAAAGCTCTCGCAAGTTTGATTGTAGAAGTAGATTAACGTATATTGCTTTAGTTATATTGCATTATCAGGTTAATCTACAGTGAGAATTTCTACACATTTTGAGTGCACAAATACCCTAACGACATCTAACCTCTCCTAGATTTCCAAAAAAGGCTTCAGATCTGGATTTGGATTTCAAAAACACACTCAAAAATGGCCTCCAATAGCACACTGCACACCTAGAAATTTCTGAGATTTATGTAAAATTTTCACTGTGTAATTTTTTGTAATTCCTAGTTTGACTTTTGTAAAAGTCAAAAGAGTGAAGTAGATGAATGTAAGTGGTAGAAATAATTGTAGATAATGGGTGGTTAATCTTTGTAAGCTGTTTTGATGTAAATTTGACCTCATTTATGAGAGAGGTTAGGGTGAAAGTTAATTGTATAAGTTGTTTTTAACTTCCCTAGACATTAGGGTTTGGTTAGAACACCTCATGGAATAGTTCCTAGAGAGGATTCAACCCCTGAGAGTGGGGAGATGTTGTTTTGGTCTTTATGTATTAGTTTCTCAGTGATAGAACGGGTTGGATTTCAGAGGAGAGAACTATTGTAGCTTGTACTTAGACATTTTCTAGAAATTAAAGGACATAGTTTGTAACTATTATCTAGGAATTCATGTGTGGTAAGTTTGTGATGTTATTTTTTCTCTATTATAGATTTATATGAAATATATTCATCTTCTCTTCCCATTCATCAACTCTTCAATGGTTTTCCTTACAGTTTATAAACAAAATTATTTGCATTAAGCTTTGTTTTGATGGAAAAATCATTATGTGTTACTTTCTTTCTTGCTTAATGAATTCATGTTTCATGCTCATTAAGACCTTTTGATTCTTATAAAAACTACACTACACCGACAAAATCTAAGATCCATCACAAAAGTAATGCTACCTTGCTCCTTTATATCTTTGTTGATAGGAAAACTCATATTCTTATGACTTGATGTAAATGATACACACTATTTACTTCTTAACAAATTGACTGACTATTACAACCACTATGATCTTGGACACATAATGAAAAATACTCCACAACAATGGTCTTAAATCATTATCTTTTGACAAAAAATATAGTAACAGGTACATATCATCATCAAAAACTCATTGGAATGATCAATGATGATGAACATTTTTGACTATCACCAAAAATAACCAAAAAGAGCATTGGTGAGGGCCAATAAAAGATTGTCACTAGAAGTGTCACCAAAGAGGGGATTAGTGATGGGCCTTTAATGAACCTCACCAAAAGTGTCACAAAAAGAGAATTAGTGACGGGTCTTTAACGACCCTCATGAAAAGTGTTTTTGAAAATGGCTTTGGTGACAAACCTTAAAGGACCATCACTATATACACTTATAACAATGATTTTTTAAACACTGACACCATATAAGACATTGGTGACGGACCTTAAAGGTCCGTCACAGGCATGAAGCATCATCAAAAACTCATTGGAATGATCAATGATGATGAACATTTATTGACTGTCACCAAAAGTAACCAAAAATATCATTGGTGACGGTCAATAAAATATCGTCACTAGAAGTGTCACCAAAGAGAGAATTAGTGATGGGCCTTTAACGACCCTCACCAAAAGTGTCACCAAAGATAGAATTAGTGACGGGCCTTTAACGAAACTCACCAAAAGTGTCATTGAAATTGGATTTCGTGACAAACCTTAAAGGACCATCACTATATACACTTACAACAACGCTTTTTTAAATACCGTCACCATATGCAACATTAGTTATGGACCTTAAAGGTCTGTCATAGGCATGATCCTCACCAATGACCTTTTTTCTTGTAGTGCACTCAACTACCTGTACCACCATTTCCAAACCAACACATTGAAGTAGCTCAGTCCACTTACAATGTTGAGGTACAACACCTCCAAACATCTCCTCTTGAGCTCAATGGTATTCACCACAGCTAAGGAAGATTATTACAAAAAAGTGATTCTCTTGATGCCATTGAGGGACAACATGCAGAGAAAGAAGATTTGAAAGAGGAGATCAAAGAATCACGGGCTGCACTTGATGAAGAGCAGACAATAAAATCAGAGATTGAGAGAGCTCCCTCATGGTTACTATCAAATCCTCCATGTATTCAAGAGATCAATCAACAAAAAGAGGAACAACTGAAGGTCATGGTATAAGAAGACATCAAAGATGATCCAAATCAGCAAGTGGACCAGAGGCATCCCAACTTTATTGAAATATGCTTCCAGATAGTCACTAAGTTGCAACAATACTCTCTTCTTCAATTGTGTTTGATATCATTAAAGTCAAGAATTTGATCACTCAAATCCAGGTACATGTCAAAGCATACATTTCAAGCCTCCACATAATTTTGTTTGTCATATTGATGTGCACATGGCTCCATTGGGAGTATTCTTATACCTAAAAGTGATTTTGTTTTTCAAGTAGGGTAGGGTAGAAGAAAAAAAAATGATGAAAAAAGAGAAAAAATAAAAATCTCAGGTGAAAACCTCCTTGGAGGCGCCTGAGATTGGCTCATTGATTGAAAACCTCCATGATGTGGTCCATGGGTTGGAAAAAAAGAAAAAAAAAGAGAAAAAAGAAAAGATCCTAGGTGAAAACCTCCTTTGAGGTGCCTAGGTAGATCTACTAGTTGAACACCTCATTGAGGTGGCTATTTGGCCTAGAAGAAAAAAAGAGAAAATAAATAAACAAAAGAAATCCTTGCTCCTTTGCTCAAATGCTCCAACAAGGCCAAGGCCATGCCAATCCATCACCCTCATCTACTTGCACCATCCACCCATCATTCTCAAGCTTCTACCATTCAATTTACTTGTTGTCCTAAAAAACTATAGGATGCTCTGTTTTACTACACGATACAAAAATATATAGAGAAAAAAATTTGTTTTTACCATAACTTGAAAACCATGCATCCATTTGCCAATTTGTTTCAGGGGGATATTCATATGGATGATGGTGACCTTCGCAAGCAATTTTAGAAAATTCCAGTGCACAGTTTTTGAGACATCAGCATCCATCACCTACAACCATTTTCGCATTTTCTCAATATCCATGCATCCATTTAAAACAATTTTTATGGGAGATGCATATGGATGATTGTAACATGCCCAAGCAATTTCAACAAATTCCATTGCACAGTTTCCAAGGAATTGACCTCCATCACCTTCAGATATTTTTAGTTTTTCTCGAGATTTGTGCATCCATTGACCAAATTCTTTTTATGGGGAGGTACGTAATGATGATGGAAACATGCTCATAAAGTTTTAGGTCAATCTATTCTACCGTTTCGGAGATATGGACAAAACAATAGGTTTTCCTATAAACCTACAGGATCCTATTTGAGATCCTATAGGATACAGAACAACACCTACACGATTGGCAGTGAGTGGTTTTAAAAGGGAAAAACTGAGGTTGGCTTCATCAAGCAATGTTAAGGAGGTAGGCTCTAGATTTCCCCACATTTTTCCAAGTGAAAGGAACATAAAAAAAACCCTTCTAGTTTTTTGAAAGTGATTGCAGCATAAGGGAATTGAATACACATAATTTTTAAATTTGGTATCAGAAATATACAAACCTCCATCCATGAGATAAAAAAAATAGGGGGAACCCATCAATAAAGTGAGGATTCATTAGCACCCTCCTGTACTAGAGATATTCACAAGGCACAATTGGATGGGTTTCTTTGAAAAATTGAGGGGATATAATGATGAAGTAGCCAGAGATATGTAGTTAGCTTCAACATGGAGATCCAAAGGTCAAAGAAGCTCCTCCAGAGCTTAGCAGTAGCATCAGGATCATCAACATCACCATCCAACACCTGCACATCAACATCAACTCAGTAGTAGCATGCATGTCTCTCCAATAACCATCAGGTAGGTACAGGTATGCAATATTCTTGACCTCTTCTCTTGAGCATATTATAGTTAAAAATTTATTGTCAATGCATGAGAGATGAGGTTTTATAAACTAAGGATGGGTAAGTAGTCTCAACTTCCTTCAACTAGTTAATTGCAGCTCACTCCACTCATGCAATGTTGAAAAGTCAAATTATGAAGGGTGATGATTTCAAGTAATTAGGACAATAGTTAAAAGAAGAAATTTTTGCAAACTGGCCAAGTCACCACAACACTCCAAGCCATCCATCCACTTCATATTCAATATCTATTCATCATTCATCCATCCCATTTCATTATTGAAAAAAAAACAAATAGAGCAACCTATCCATTTTCACAAACCTACACTACTCCCTTTGAGCCCTAGCATCATCATCCAATCCGTCTTCATCATTTCTCATCACTCCAATACAGTTAGAATACCCTGAAAGAAGAAGAATGACTACTACAGGAAGGCATAATGTTGCTACAGGAATGAAGAAATGACTTAAGAGAGACCTAATCAAAACAGAGAACTCCAAGGCCATTAGGCAATCATCTAACCCACAAGAGAGAAGAAGAAGGAAACAAAAAGAAACGAGGCATCCACCATCAAAATAGAACTCAAAATGCAATGATGAAAAGAGGATTTCCAGGAGGTCTCTAATCTCTTTCTAGCTTTTGTCCAAGGCCTAAAATATGTTACAGAAATGAGAGAAATGCATGGGAGTCAAGTTGAGAGCTTGTCCTAGGCTCAGACTATCATTTATGCTAAAAAATAGTTTCATGTAGTTTTAACAGGGTTTCCTATAGTTTTGATAGGAATTACTACATGATGTCCTACTTCTCATCTAAATGCATTATGGAGCTATTAGAGGTGTCCAAATGGCATAGCAAGGTAGCAAAAGGTTGATAAGGGTGTGGAATACCTTGCCAAACTAAAAAATATTCAAGAAATCATCTTGAATAAGGGCAAGAAAGAAAGCTAATGGTCTCAAGAAACAATGTTTTTTCTTTGTAAAAATATCCTTTTGGGCTTGTCCTTGCAGAACTTGCAGCCAATATTCTTAATGCACAAGAGAGAGGCCACCAAGGCCATGGAAGAGGCACAATGAGGTCACTAAGTTTATCAGAGGATGAGCAACACTTTCAACAGTACGTATGATGGGCCTCTAAATTAGACATAAATTAAGGTCCATAACTCTAAATTAAAACATAAATTAAGGCCTATGACCATCCTTCAGCACATTAAACCTCTCTTTCTGCATTAGATAATTTATTTTTAACTTTGATATATTCATTATGAAGGTTCATGAATAATTGGATATTTGCGCCTAATATTATTTATTTTTGTGGAATATTATGAGAATATTGAGCAAATTATGAAGATTTGGAGGAGGATATAAGTTAGGGACTTGTTCCCTACTACAGGAGGATCAATAATAAATAATAAATCAACAAGATATTATGGAATTATGGCACAGATTGTGGAACTCCAATAATTGAGAAAATCTAGGAATGTGTTCCACTAATCAAGGGACTAGATCCACTAATCAAGGGATTTTGGTGGGGAAATATTCCTCCATTCATAGGGAATGATTCCTAATCATTTTGTATAAGTACCAAGTCAAATTTTCCTCTAGGGGAGATTTTCATTACTGTTCTTGTGGAGAGAACTCGCATTTTTGCAGCTCCATTGTATTTTCTTGCAAGGATGTAATTCTATTGATGAAAAGAATGAATATTGCTGTCATGTTCAACTTCTAAATATTGTTCTCCTCCATAGGTCTCTGAGTTTGCTTGGGCTTGGCCATCCCAGGAACCTCAGAGCCCTTTTGTATCATTTTCTTTCCTTCTTTTCACTTCTTATTCACATGCATCTTTTGTTTTTATTTCTTTCTATTTCTTCATTTAGTATTAATGATTTCTTGTTGTAGGATTGAGTTAAATGGTTGATGTAAGTTCTTTTGTAGGATTACAAGAATTATTTCATCCTTGGAAAATCTTTGGAAGTTCATAGTAATCATTGAGTTTCTTGGATTAGTCTTGTTATTCCCAAATCTAGATTGTTGGACCTCCTTTTTAGCAAAGAACAATAAATTTCTTCTACTTTTTAGAGCATGCTAACGAGATTCAATCAAATTTATTCCAGTTGCATTAGATCACAAAAAAAATCTAGTTCATAACAAAAATTACCCCATTGCATTTTCACTTGATTTGGTTAGGAATTGTTTAGATTTACTAGCTCACTAGTTCTTGAATTTCTAGATTTTTGACTAGTAATGTTTTTCTATTTTTTAGCATGGGTTAACAGAGGTATTTTTGAGTGATTCCACTTGGAATGTGGACCTAAGACATCCTAGTTAATAACAAAAATTGTCCCATCAAATTTGGATTTGATTTTCTTGTTCATTAAACCCTCACCAATTTCATCATTTCACAAGGAAACTTCTCCAAGATTTTTGAGCAAATCCATCCATCTCCCAACCTTGGTTTTGAGTTTTGAGTGATACTAGGCATTTTCTCACTCCATTCCATCCACCAACCACCTTCCCTAAGCCTTCCATCACCTCCAACACCCATTGTTTTTCTCTCGGTTGTATCTTGTAGAAATACAGGGAATCTTGTAGGTTTTTATTACATCTCGTAAGTTTTCCTGTAGTGGCCTGTTTTGAGGCCAAATTGAGGGAAATTTTCCAGGAAGCCACACAAGGTCACCTAAGGGTCTCCCAAGCCTTCCAACCATCCACCATCATCTCCAAGCCACCTTCCATATCACCAAAAGAGATTAGATTTCACACTCTCACATGAAAAAAGACAAAAAGAAAAACAGATTTATTTTATTCATTTACATGCACAAAAGTAGAAGGTTTGATGGTTTGAAAGTGCATGCTTAGGATAGTAGGATTGCATACATGTTAAATTAGAATTATTTTGAAGTAAATCCTCTTAGCATTTAGTTAGAAAATTGTGTGTTTTAGCTTTTGATTCCAGTCTCTTTCCTTGTACTTTCTTTCTTTCAATAGGTTAAGGTTCCATTTCGAACATTTCATTTTTTGCAATTAGTTTAGGATTTGACTTCAATACATACACTCCATTACATCATGAAAACTAAGGAAGGACACATTGTATGCTGCATATATAGTGTCGATACCTCTTAAGTTTGTACAAACCCTAGGTTGATAATTAAAGTAGGTAGCCTTGGGAGTTGCAGCATTCTTGTTGCAATAACGAGGCTCATCAGAAGTCATTTTGAATGAGTTATAAAAAAGAGGTGCAGGGAAATCCTCCAAAAATAAGAGTGCAAGAAAGAAGGGGAAGCATGAAACCCTAACCCTATGCCCTACCAAGACTAAAGATAGAGAAGAGTTAGTGCGGGCAGAGGAGCGAGAGCTCGTTGTTGAAACCCCTGTTAAGAAATTTACCCAAGAACATAAATTAATTACCGAGAGGAATAAATATAAAATTAACCAGCAATAACCATAAACACATTAAATACACATGTTTATCCGGGAAACCCCCAAATCCGGGGAAAAACCCAATCATAATGAAATTTCATTATCCTTGGCCAAAACCCTGGCCAATCCGGCCAAGTGAGCCTTCACCGCTCACCTCCAGGCCATGCATTACAATGAAGTCCTTCCAGCCTTTTATAGGCTCCATTACATATAATACCACGGGCAGAATACCATGGGTGCACAATACCATGTGCCCCAAAACCATCATTATTTAAACTCGTCAACTTTTGACTCTATCCTGAGTCAAGTTTACCTAACAATTTCCCCCCTTAAACTTGACTTGGGGTTCCTTGACTAACTCCATCCAAACCTGCTAAGTGAGACAATCCCGCTCACTCTAGCTCTTACCCCCCTCAAAGTTTTTACTCAGGGTATTGTTAACTTGACATCCCCCCTATCACCTAAGTCTAACCCATTTCCCCCCTTAAACTTGACTTGGGGTTCCTTGACTAACTCCATCCAAACCTGCTAAGTGAGACAATCCCGCTCACTCTAACTCTTACCCCCCTCAAAGATTTTACTCGGGGTATTGTTAACTTGACATCCCCCCTATCACCTAAGTCTAATCCAGACTTTACCGGTGATCACCAAGGGGTACACATGCCTTACCAGGTCTTACAGTAGTATGCCCATTTACATGCAATAATTTTGACTTCATTAATTATTAATTTTTTTTTTTTGTTTACTGCTGCTGTGATTTTGATCCATCCTCTCAATAGGTGACGGGTTCAATTCTTGATCCCATCAGATTTCGCGTTTTCATGCTCGCTGAATTCATTTTTCGTGATTGCTTCCTTGATCTCGCATTTCAACTCCTGCAATGCTTTCCTCTCTGATTCCTTCAAATCAGAAACGAAGTTGCTCTACTCCTTGAATGAAGTCAGCCATGGCTCTGTTACAGGACTGCTCTCTGCAACACCATTTCCATTGGGCTAAAATAAATCCTTCATTGAAGGCATACATTCGAAGCCCAAACCCTCAACCATGGCTCTGATACCAATTGTTAAGAAATTTACCGCACAAGAACATAAATTAATTACCGAGAGGAATAAATATAAAATTAACCAGCAATAACCATAAACACATAAATACACATGTTTATCCGTGAAAACCCCAAATGAAAAACCCAATCATAATGAAATTTCATTATCCTTGGCCAAAACCCTGGCCAATCCGGCCAAGTGAGCCTTCACCACTCACCTCCAGGCCATTCATTACAATGAAGTCCTTCCAGCCTTTTATAGGCTCCATTACATATAATACCACGGCAGAATACCATGGGTGCACAATACCATGTGCCCCAAAACCATCACTATTTAACCTCGTCAACTTTTGACTCTATCCTGAGTCAAGTTTACCTAACAATTTCCCCCCTTAAACTTGACTTGGGTTTCCTTAACTAACTCCAGCCAAACCTGCTAAGTGAGACAATCCCGCTCACTCTAGCTCTTACCCCCCTCAAAGTTTTTTTTTTTTTTTTACTCGGGGTATTGTTAACCTGACATCCCCCCTATCA